>MJUU01007111.1:0-31223 GCA_002080025.1 Modiolus philippinarum
ATACTCAGTTTGTATACTTACTTCCATAAGTCATGTGTTTTCTGTGGTCCACAATAAGTACCCAGTTTCTATACTAACTTCCATAAATCATGTGTTTTCTGTGGTCCACACTAAGTACCCAGTTTCTATACTTACTTCCATAATTCATGTGTTTTTGTGGTCCACACTAAGTACTCAGTTTCTATACTTACTTCCATAAGTCATGTGTTTCTGTGGTCCACACTAAGTACTCAGTTTTTATACTTACTTCCTAAAGTCATGTGTTTTCTGTGGTCCACACTAAGTACTCAGTTTCTATACCTACTTCATAAGTCATTTGGTTTCTGTGGTCCACACAAAGTACTCAGTTTCTATAGTTACTTCCATAAGTCATGTGTTTTCTGTGGTCCACATTCAGTACCCAGTTTCTATACTTATTTCCATAAGTCATGTGTTTTCCATGGTCCACTCTAAGTACCCAGTTCTATACTTACTTCCATAAGTCATGTGTTTCCTGTGGTCCGCATTAAGTACCCAGTTTCTACACTTTCTTCCATAAGGCATGTGTTTTCTGTAGTCCACACTAAGTACTCACTTTCTATACTTACTTCCATTAGTCAAGTGTTTTATGTGTACCAAGTTTTAAATGTACCCAGTACCCAGTTTCCATACTGACTTCCATAAGTCAAGTGTTTTCTGTGGTCCACACTAAGTACTCAAGTTTCGTTTACTTACTTCCATAAGTCATGTGTTTTCTGTGGTCCACACAATGTGTCAACAAAACTTTATCACCCTCTCTATAGACATTGTTTTTATACCCTGTTTATAAAAGAAAAATTAACGTCATGAGAAAATGATGAATAACTATAGTATAACTAATTTGTTGTTTCAGAAACTGGGCATTTATGGGTATAATGATTGTATTTCATTTTTTTTATGTACGAACAGTCGATTTTCAACTGTAACCGGAGAACATGAATCTCCATACAAAATTGCCATGTATGTCACCACCATTATTCGAACCCCGGATCTCTAGCACTCCACCGAGTGAACTTAAGAATCGATCCTTGACAAATCAATATATTTGGGTGTAAGCTCTACCTAAAATGCTTTAGTTTCTCGAAAGGCAATTGACTGTCGTGAATATCAATAAAAATGTCACGTGCACCGAACAACGCGAGTTATAAAGCATTGCTTAAAACGAAATCAGAAAAGGGGAGAGTAAACATAACTTAAAATGTGAAAAAATGCTTTTAGACTTAAATTTAATTGCATATCAACTTATTGTCTCTGTATGAAATTCACTGGTCGTTTATGAAACAAATGTGCTATTTTGGAGTACATTCAAAGCTACAAAGTTAGTATGTAGTATAACCACCTCGTTTCCGGTAAAGTTCATTTACCCTGCTCCTGGTATACTTCTTACTAAACGACAGAGTTTTACTTGTCATTAGGTTTATTTCGCCACTTGCTAACGATTGCAAACGTAATTTCTGGATATTTTGGCAAGGAGGGGGTATAGTCATTAAGTTCCCAACCAATGATATCCCAAAAGTTTTCAATTCGGTTCATGTCCAGTGACATTGCTGTTTATGGAAAATATTAGGTGTTGCTTAACTTAGGTATATATATATACATATACATTATTTCAGTTGTCAACTCGGGGCCTCCAAAAATACGGAGTGAAAAATTCTTTTGATGTTCTAGATAAATAATGAATGTCATTCATGTAATTTAGACTATTACTTACATTTAAGTGCTAGGTCCGAGTGTTTGCTGCCATCTACTGCTAGTAGGCAAACTCTTTGTTGTTTCTCTGTTGCCATTTTCCACAAGAATGAGATATTTGCCTTGAACTTTGTTATAACTGATAACACGACATTGTTTAAGGTCGTGGTATAGTTTATCACTTTATCAATAATAAATTTCAGGGTTACTTCAAAAACGTTAGATTTATTACATGGAAAATGTGGAACGATTTTATTTCCTTTTATGTAAATAGTTTAACCCATACAAGATATCCGATGTACAAAAAGTAAATACCTGTCAAGTGTGCATGTGAAGCTTTATTGAATACAAGTTAATATATATGAATGGCTCTTGCATACTGCTTATGACCAGCATCAAAGTGTTAGGGTTAACAGTATCGAAAATTCAATCAGTACTATCATTCAAAGTCGAAATACCCCACAAAGGGTTTCATGATCGTAGTTTGTGAAACAAACAAGTTTTTTTTTTTATTTCAGCCTGATATAGCCATTCAGTAGCCTACTTGTTTTAAACTACTTATTGCAAATATTTTATTTTTGTGAAGCTACATTTTGTGGGCTTTAAATGGTATATTGATGGAATTTGCGGCGACTGTGGGGAGTTACATAGGTAATGTTTGATTTCATCTGGTAGAGAGGTTCTTCTTTCAGGGATTATCTTTGCAAAGTAACAGTAATTCTGAAAATAATTTAGTATGAATTTTCCCACATAATCAGTCCAATTACGAATTCAGAAGTAAGAATGCGACAGTCAGTCAAATAAAATACAAGATATTTTAACTGTATCAGGATACTCATATAAGTATCAGACTTCAGTATCCAAATCAGACCCAAGTCACGCTAGACACCAGATTTTAAGGTGTCGATACATAATTGTATAATAATTCAAAATATAAAATAAAATTCGAGGGTCACAGTTCATTTAAGCGCAAAAAACGCAATTGAAAATCTAAGGATGATAGGGAAGACGACTATATGAGGGGAAAGCTTCAAAAATTATTTTGTTCATACTTTGCATGTGCTTTGAAAGCATTTTATAGTTTATAAAAAATAGTAATGGTGCATTTAATGATACCCCGCCACGTTTCACAAAATTTCAGTTTAAAGAGGCATAGCTCTAGATCCCTGTGTACTTCTGAACCCAAAATTATACTTGGCCTGTGTTTTATGGAAAACAACTTACATACCAAATCAGAGGACAGTATGTCATTTCATTCACAGGTTTTTAGTCGGAAACCCTATAATTTGCAAAATTTCAAAGTTTCAAGGGGTATAACTCCAGAACCCCTTGGACCTCTGAACCAAAAAATCGAATTTGGTCTGAGTTTTGTAGTACACAAGTTACATACCAGGTTTGAAGGCAATATATTATTTCATTCACAAGTTATGAGTCAGAAACCCAAAAATTCGCACAATTTCAAAGTTTCAAGGGGCATAACTCAAGAACCCCTTGGACCTCTGAACCCGAATTGGAACTTGGTCTGTGTTTTGTTATTAACAAGTTACATACCAAGTTTGAAAACAATATATTATTTCATTCACAAGTTATCAGTCGGAAACCCTAAAATTCGCAAAATTTTGAAGTTTAAAGGGGCATAATTCCAGAACCCCTTAGACCTCAGAACCCGAATTCGAACTTAGCCTGTGTTTTGTGGTTAACAAGTTAGATACCAAGTTTGAAGACAAAATATTATTTCATTCACAAGTTATTAGTCGGAAACCTTAAAATTTGAAAAATTTCAAAGTTAAAAGGGACATAACTCCAGAACCCCTTGGACCTCTGAACCCCCAAATCGAACTTGGCCTGAGTTTTGTGGTAAACAAGTCACATACCATTTCGTTCACAAGTTATCAGTCGGAAATCTTCGGGGGTGGACGGACGGACGGATGGACACACGGACGGACGGACGGATGGACAGACGGACGGACGGACACACGACTGAGGGTATCACATAATACCTCGCCACTTCATGTGGCGGGGTATAATAAGAATTAAAAAATTAGGGGTCAACCGTTGAAAAAAGAGAAATAAATTGCGAAATGTTAATTTCTCTTGTGATATCTATGTGAAATTCTTTTATCAAACGCCGAAGTTACTGTGAATTTATTCTCTGCGTGTGCACATTTCGGCAACTTATTCTCTTCAGTGCAGACAAAAAAAAGACCGTTCAAAAACATTATCTCCCTTGCATAATTTCTGTGTTCTGTAAATCCAGCAACAGATTTAAAGCATTTGTGTTTTAGACCACCTTTTTGTAATGAAATTCTTGTAAAAGTGATTAGGAAAAACAATTATGAATATTTTGGAGCTTTCTTTTCACTTTCAATAACTATTTTGTTAAAATTTATAATGAAAGAAACCTAAATGAACAAGTATTAGACAAAAATGGCGGAATAATACCACTGAGACACCTTAACATGCTAAGAAACCTCATTCAATTCTTAGCACATATTTTTTTTCTCTTGTTTTGCCATTTCTCTCGTACCAGTTGTCATTGAGAAAAGTTCAAGACTAGAAACCAATTCTAGATCTACATATGCTATAAACCTTTCTGTTAGTCTTTTTACTCACATTAAAAGTTCAACTCCATGACAAAAAGCACACCATTTCATAAAATTTAAGACTATAGAAACTAATTCCTCTTTCCATATACAATCTTTCTGCAAAGTTTCATTTAATTTTTTTAGTACTTATATTTGTCAATATTTTATACCGCGCAATAGCGAGGTATATCAAAGCTTCGATGGAGCTGAATCTCGAAGCCCTGAAAATCTACACGTGGCAAAACTTCGTAGTCATCCAAAGAACTGCTTCATACGTCTGCATGTATTAAGTTATTCCATAATACGTGAAAATAATCGTATTGTGTGATTTCGCATGTCGATTTCATTGCTATAAATATATGCAATACACTGTCACAGGTAAACAAATGTTATTTTCATCTTTTTGACAAATTACTGCGCGACAGGTTCGTTGATCCGAGACGCAATATAAAAAAAAACGAGTAATTTGATAAACATGTATATTGTTTTTAATTTAATAAAACAACACCGTCAACTCAAGAAAATGAAGAAATATAACTTAAAAACACAATGTATACGATTTTGAAAGAAACTTGCGCACTATATTTTATCGGAAGCACGAAGATCATCTTTTAGAGCTGTTAATAGGCTTGAAGCCTCACGTGATATTTTCTTGTCATTATAACATCTCTCCAGCCATTTCATGGCTTCGAGATAAAAATGAAGACAAATATAGGCAGTATAAGGTCTGACCATGTTCTAATTCGCATACAGCCCAATTGCAGTAATCTATTTCGATTCTAATGTATTTAACAAGCGTTTTGAACATTCGAAGCGGCTCTTAGAGGGCAATATTGGGTTTGACACTAGAAATAAAATATGTCGGAAAACTACAAAATGACATAGAGAAATCTTTAATGGAAATTTTATTTATTTTATTTAAACAAGTTGCTCATAAGCTTATGAATTAATACAAATAATCTGTTGTAGAAACATAAAATACGGATGTTTAAAAAATCGAAGCGGGCATGAGTGTGAGCTGGTTGCATTTCTGATTTATATGACTGCTTAGTTATATTATATCTGAAGCAAAGAAAAAAAATTATTAACGTTTAACATGTTTAAAATGCAAAATTTTATATTCAAATTGTAGAGCATGATATGCAACATAGATAAGATTCCATAACAAGAAGACATTCGTTGCTAGGTAACGGTTATGTCAATTTCAGTTCAGAGGCTTAAATTCAGTAACTGTTGTAAATATCTATTATTGTCATTATTTGATGCAGCTTTTTATGCGATTCATTATTTAAAACTTTATTTTGCACATCATTTGCAGAAAATGAATATTGAGTGAATAAAATGTGAAACTGTTCACCACGAATGCCCTTTTGTAAAAAAAAACATACGCATGTGCTAAAAAATTTTGTTGGAATTAGAACATAGCTTTGTTTCCAAAAGCTAAAGAAATATTTGTTAAATTGCAAGTCCTTCAAAACTATAATTGGTATTCTAAATAAAATTTTACAGAATATGTTTTCTCCTTATCTAGACATGCAGCTGATACTTAACATTTTTAATTTAACAGATTTTATCTGAGCCCAAAATGGCTCTTATCTAGTGCAGGCGACACACGAGTAACGGTGTTCTATGGAACACCTGTCAATTTTATCAAATTTTAAGTTAAAATGGACATAACACCATGAAAAGGGTCGGGCAATCAGACTACACGTTATATACATTTAAGCATTTATGGCTTAAAATTTAGACCATATTGGTTATTTATTCTCTATCAGAGTTTAAACATCTTTGAGTTCATTGTCTTCAAAACGTTTAGATTCTAATTGCACTGAAGAGACATAAGTTGTCGAAATGCGCATATGCAGAATTTAAATTCACAGAAACTTCGGCATTAAGTCATTTGTTACCACTGGGTCGATGCCACTGCTGGTGGACTGTAAGTCCCCGAGGGTATTCACCAGCTCAGTAGTCAGTACTTCGGTGCTGACCCGAAAGCCGATTCTATTTGGAACCTTACAATAACTTAATTTTTGTAAATTTTATTGAAACCTAAGGAGTATCTCATAGGCTCATTTTGGCTTAACATTTAGATCATATTGGTTATTTGTTCTCTATCAGAGTTTAAACATCTCTGAGTTTATGGTCTTCCAAACATTTAGATTTTATCTGCACTGAAGAGACATAAATTGTCGAAATGCGCATATGCAGAATTTAAATTAACAGAGACTTCGGCACATTGTCATTTCTGGTTGTGGTCTGATTAAAGATTGAGAGGAGTGGTAGGTGCCCCTTAAATCTTGATAAGACGGGCAGGAAAGACAAAAACAATATGTTTCTCCCTCCAAGAAGGGAGAGACATATCATTGATAAAAAATATAATATACTAGTAGTAAGATTTGGACTAGCAGAAAATCGTTGCGCAGTTTCCAACATAAACGAATTGTAATTCGTGCTATTTGTAATATTTTTTGTCGAATTGACTTTTCATGTCAGCATTTTCATGTCTGTGTATTGGTAGAGATATTCAAGTAACTACTCATATGTCTTTGAGGATATAAATCTTCGTGCTACATGTTCCGTATTTGCTTATTTAACACACAATAGCATTCGTAAATATTAGCGAGAGACCTCGAAATACCTTGACTAAATATACTACCATACTGCACAAATAAATGAAATATTTATCCAAAGTAATGTCAATATGTAAATATCTGGGATATCATTACTATCAAACTTTGCAAATATTGTCTTTATTCAAGAAAATATACCAGTGACTTTTAAATGAAAGGAAAACATAAAACACAATTCTAAATTAATTTGGAAATAACGTTGAAGCAATTGCTATCATCTTAAAGTACAATTAATAATATTGTTTTTTTATATTTTATTATTGCAAATATTAAGTTAACTTTATATTTATTTATTTATCTATTTACTTTTTTATTTAACTAAAATGTATTCGCCGTGTTAGCTATATTTATCTTTTTTGTTTATTAAGTTATTTTGATTTGATTTAATTTTTACATTTAAGAAAAAGCTGGTTATTTTGCTTTTTCGATATTTAATGTAAAATGTTAGATTCATGAATTTGCAATTGTTGATATATGCTATTAACTTTAAAAAAAATCATTATATTATAAAGTAAAATAATTTACCAAAAATCTATTATATATTTGAACACCACGGAAGATTGGCAGAATATAAATTTCTGTATGAAAGATGTGTCGATTTAAAGGAAACGTTTTTCCACAATTTATGATCATTCCAACATATTTATTATGGCCATTGTTTACGTAAAAACCCATTAGTGGACCAAAGTTAAATAAAGGACCGAGAAAATGCGTTACATAAATATTATCACAAGTGTCCATCCGTTTTATTGAGGCTTGTATGGTTGTTATAATCAGATTTAAGAGAACAATAGCTACCATTTCAACTTGAATGCAGTGGTCAATTGAAAGATTTAATACTTGTAATTGACAATATGTAAAACTAATTCTCCCCCACTTACGTGATATTCCAGTTTTACCGACAAAGCTTCTAATAACTATAGGAATGTTGGTCCTATTACTAAATTAATTAATACAATTTGAAGATAAGAGATAAGAATTTAAGTTGGAATCGTCTGGATTTAAATGCAAAGAACAAAAACAAGATATTGCTAGAGATATTATATATCTCTGAATGCACAACATTAAAAAAATAAAACGAAAACAAAACAAAAAATAAAGTTTTCAAAAATGAAATATGTGTAATTTGTAAGTAAATGAATTAATATTTCTCAACTATATGCACAATTTATGCACATAAGTTATCTATTTTTTTCTCGCTTGGTTACAACTGGGACTAATATTAGTTAAAAAAGGTTTGTAATTGCAAAAAAATAAAAAATGAATAAAAATGACAAAAATACTTTTTCAATTTTTATTCACCTGGATATTATAGATTTTATATATTTATTTATTTATTGACAAATCCTATTTATTTTGTAGATGGGGAATAAAAACTTAATAGCTGGTGGATATTTACAATCATCACCGGCTCGTGTTGTCAATTAGTTTTATGACATGATAGAATTTGGAGGATTAAATGATATCTTATGTAAATCTAATTATGTCATGATCTGTTTCAATCAAGGTTAAAAAGGAGTCAATTTCAACTGGAACTAAGTCTATACAAGACTGGATTGTACCGTTGGATGGTATACCTTGAGGGATACATCACAAAATAGTGTCATTTTTATCTAATTAAAGTGATCTTTTAATCCAATGTCAATGTTTACATTCTAAAATTACATTTTACTGTAGGGTTTTGGTGTAGCAAACATATTCATACACGTGCACACAATATGAATACTTCGAAATGAATTATAATTTCATATCTCAAAATTTTGATTAGTTCTTGTTTAAAGTACTTTGGGGTGGTCTGGGAATAAATGTTTGAAATATGATTTTCTTTCACAATTTTTTTTAAAAATTTTTATGCTATTTATACTTATTTAATTTTCATAATTCAATACACTTTAAGTCTATTTACTTTATTTATTTGTATATTTATTTATTATTTAAAATTTTCTGACTTTTTTGTATGTACATTTTTGTTATTAATTTCGGAAAACTGACTAATGTTTTTTTTTTTAAAAAAAAGTGCATGTCTGTTTAAAATCTATGGGGAGAACTCAATTAAAAAATCATGGGAAATCAACCAAAAGAAATATTAAAGAAAATGAAATACAGCACCAAACAAAATAACCTTTAAAATCTTAACAAAACAAAAATAATAATAAAAAATAATAATAATAACAAAAACCAAAAGAAAAAAAAACGAAAAAAGTAAAAAAAAAAAAAGAAGACTATTTGATATACGGCAAAACAAAACAAATAAAAAAATAAGCACTTTACCAGATTTTAGATGTTTTTGATGCCATTATTTTTGGATAAAAAATATTTTAGATAATAAGTGACAGCTCTGAAATTTGAAAAATCAATAGTAGTTTTACATTTGACATATTACTGTCGAATATTATTATTTGTATACAATCTGAGTAATGTTCGCTATACTGGTGTTACATTTTCGTTTTAAAAGCTGAATAAACAACACCCTGACACCTCGGTGAAACCAATCATCTATACAGTGCTAACTAAATGTTTTGTATTGTTTCGTAATATTCCGTTAAAATGTTGCGTCAAATTTTTCACTTTTCAAAAATAGGAGATATTGACACTTTTATTAACCAATCAGCATATTTTTATTACAATATACAGTGGTTAATGGAATATAATTGAAATCCAGAAAAGTGCTCTTGATATGATAGAACAATGTATTGGAATTTAATATTTCACGTAAAAACTGACACCATTTCAATAAATGGCCAATTGATTTAAGAATGTTTTGTTTGAATTATGACATTTTTAATGGCACAGGAATGTTTTTCTAGACAACTCAATTTTGGTTGATTCTCGCATTGTATGGAGCAAAGTCAAAAAATGTACATCTTTCCGTTGTCCCGGTCATGTTCATACTTTTTAATCGTCCACATCATACAACAGGAAGGATACGGAGAAAATAAATATGAGATAATTCCTGTTCCATTCAGTGTACAGTCATGCTTGTTTTTCAAGTAATATGATGACCACAAAACCGATATCGCTTCGCCAGATGGGAAAAAATAAATATTAAATAGTAAATGAATTTTTAAATGAATTACAAACAAAAAAAACATACAAAATAAAAGACAAAATAAAAAAAAAAACAAAGTAAACAAGCAAACAAACTCTAAAAAGAGTCAATGGGACGGCTTTAAAGTAGTTGCATTGTCTGGTAATTGTTTTATGTTTCCTTTGTCTGATCTTGTCTGTTTCTTGAGTGTTTTTTTGTTTTATTTTGGCATCGATAGGTTCTTGTTTTTAGTTGATATTGTCTGGTTCTTATTTTGTTTTGTCTAGTTATTGTTTTATTTTGGAATTGTCTCGGTAAAAAATGTCAATGTCTTGTTCTTGTTCCATCTTGATATTTTGTTGTTATTGTCTTTTATTGGTGTTGTTTTATGTCGTAGTTGTTTAGTTCTTGTCTTATGTTGGTCTTGTTTGATTTTGTTTTATGTTTTATTGTTTAGTTCTTGTCTCATGTTGGTCTTGTTTGGTACTTGTTTTATGTTGTAGTTGTTTAGTTCTTGTCTTATGTTGGTCTTGTTTGGTTTTTGTTTTATGTCGTAGTTGTTTAGTTCTTGTCTTATGTTGGTCTTGTTTGGTTCTTGTTTTATGTTGTAGTTGTTTAGTTCTTGTCTTATGTTGGTCTTGTTTGGTTTCGCTTTATGTTGTAATCGTCTAGTTCTTGTCTTATGTTGGTCTTGTTTGGTTTTGTTTTATGTTTTATTGTTTAGTTCTTGTCTCATGTTGGTCTTGTTTGGTTTTGTTCTATGTTGTAATTGTTTAGTTCTTGTCTTATGTTGGTCTTGTTTGGTTTTGTATTATGTTGTAGTTGTTTAGTTCTTGTCTTATGTTGGTCTTGTTTGGTTCTTGTTTTATGTTGTAGTTGTTTAGTTCTTGTCTTATGTTTGTCTTGTTTGGTTTTGCTTTATGTTGTAATCGTTTAGTTCTTGTCTTATGTTGGTCTTGTTTGGTTTTGTTTTATGTTGTAATCGTTTAGTTCTTGTCTTATGTTGGTCTTGTTTTATGTTTTATTGTTTAGTTCTTGTCTTATGTTGGTCTTGTTTGGTTCTTGTTTTATGTTGTAGTTGTTTAGTTCTTGTCTTATGTTGGTCTTGTTTGGTTCTTGTTTTATGTTGTATTGTTTAGTTCTTGTCTTATGTTGGTCTTGTTTGGTTTTTGTTTTATGTTGTAATTTTTTGTTCTTGTCTTATGTTGGTCTTGTTTGGTTTTGTTTTATGTACTAATCGTCTAGTTCTTGTCTTATGTTTGTCTTGTTTGGTTTTGCTTTATGTTGTAATCGTTTAGTTCTTGTCTTATGTTGGTCTTGTTTGGTTTTGTTTTATGTCTAATGTTTAGTTCTTGTCTTATGTTGGTCTTGTTTGGTTCTTGTTTTATGTCTTATTGTTTAGTTCTTGTCTCATGTTGGTCTTGTTTGGTTTCGCTTTATGTTGTAATCGTTTAGTTCTTGCCTTATGTTGGTCTTGCTTGGTTTTGTTTTATGTCTTTTTTTTAGTTCTTGTCTCATGTTGGTCTTGTTTGGTTTTGCTTTATGTTGTAATTTTTTGTTCTTGTCTTATGTTGGTCTTGTTTGGTTTTGTTTTATGTTGTAATTTTTTTGTTCTTGTCTTATGTTGGTCTTGTTTGGTTTTGTTTTATGTTGTAATTGTTTTGTTCTTATTTTATGTTGGTCTTGTTTGGTTTTTCTTTATGTTGTAATCGTCTAGTTCTTGTCTTATGTTTGCCTTACCTGGTTTTTGTGTCGCCTGCACCTAGTGAAGGATCGACACATAGGGATCACTATCCGTCGTCTTGCGCCCGTCCGTCTGTCCGTCTGCCTGTCTGTATGGCTCCAAAATTTTTACCATTATCCGCATCCCCTCCTAAACCGCTGAGCACTTTCAATTGAAACTTGCAAGAATGCTTCAGTATATATTGTAGATGTGCACCATGCATTTATTTTTTCCCTTTTATTTTTTTTTCAGATTTTTGAAGCTATTTTTGGACTTTGTCATTTTAGCTTATTGCAGTCATAGGGTATACCTCCATTATCCGCATCTCCTCCTGAAACGCTGGGTACTTTCCAACAAAACTTGCAGGAATGCTTCAGTATATATTGTAGATGCACCATGTATTTAGTTTTCTTTATTTGTTTTTCCAGATTTTGAAGCTATTTTTTGACTTTGCAATTTTAGCTTATTGGAGTCATAGGGTATACCTCTATTATCCGCAACTCCTCCTTAATGGCTGGGTACATTCCAGCGAAACGTGCAGGAATGCGAATGCTTCAGTATATATATTGTAGATGTGCATCAAGCACTTATAGTTTTTCTTTATATATGTTTTTTTTCCTCAGATTTTGAAGCTTTTTTGAACTTTGTCATTTTAGCTTATTGGAGTCATAGGGTATACCTCCCCGACTGCTTGGTACTTTCCAACCAAACTTGCAGGAATGCTTCAATATATATTGCATATGTGCACCATGTATTTTGTTTTTCATTAATTTTTAAATTTCAGATTTTCTAGCTAACTTCTTCATTTTAGCTCATTGGAATCTTCAGGATATGCCTCCATTATCCGCAACTTCTCTTAAACCGGTTGATACTTTCTAACCAAACTTCCAAGAATGCTTAAGTATATATTGTAGATGTGCACCATGCATTTTGATTTTCGGTGGCATCATCTTGTTGTTGTGTCTGGTTCTTTTTTTTTCTTTAGACATTTTTTTTTCTATTTTTGGAGTTATCTGGGTTCTGATAAAATACTTACATTATCTGTCTTATACTAGCCTTTTCTGGTTCTCGTTTTATGTTGATATCGTTTGGTTTTTGTTTTTTGTTGGTATTTTCGGGATCTTTTTTTAAGTTGGTATTGTTTGCTTCTTGTTTGATGATGACACTGCTTGAATCCTGTTTACTACTTGTTTTGTCCGGTTCTTGTATTATGTTAGCTTATTCTGTTTTATATTTTTATGTTGATATTCTCCTGTTCTTGTTCCGTATTCGGTTCGTGATTTTTATTTATATCTCTAGTTCTTGTTTTATATCAGTGTTGTTAGGTACTGATTTTTATTGGGCCATCTGGATTCTTGTTTTGATTCTCTATTGTCTAGTTAGTGTTTCTTTGCTGGCATAGTATGTCTCTTTACTTATTTTAATATTATATGTGTTCTTGTTTATGTGGCCATCGTCTGATCCTTCACCTATGTTGGAATTTTCTAGTTTTTTTCCAAACTGGCGCTGTAGAATTCTTTTCCAATAGTGGCCACAGTGTTGGTGGTGTTTAGATCTTGCAAGTGTACATTGGACAATCTTTCTCTATGTTGACCTTGTCTTCATCTTTATAGTTAGTGCGTTTTTGCTTTTTTTGCATCGTTAACTTAGTATACATAATGTGTTTTTCCCTATATTTGTTGGATCTGGATTTTCCACAGCAAAAATTATTATGTTCTTTTCTTATATCTGTAAGGAAACACATTCTTATTATGCTGCAATTCTACATAAATAAAGTCTAACTATTAGATACAGAATTTATACTGTAATTTAGTTTCTGCAGATGGTCATTTCTTCAGTGATCACCAATCAAAACAGTCGAAGGAACGTATAGAAATAACCAGTAATGATAAAAACGGAAAAACAAATCAGGTGCGGACAGGGCTTTTTACGATGGAAATACTTCTTGATTCTTTTTTATGTTCTTTGTTTACTTCTTTTGTTAGATGGCTTTGTTTTGTATTTTCTGATATAAAGTTTTTTTCTATCTTTCCTTAGCAGTTTTCTTATTTTTAATCTTTCAGATAGCGTCTATAACCTGTCCCTTGCTAGTGTTGTTTAGTGATTGTCTCGCGTTCCCCCCTGCTTGGAGTTTGGTAGCAGCGTTTGTTTTTCTTTCTGTTTGTCTTTGGGTATAATTGTCTGTTCCTTGTTGCAAGTCAGTATTTTCTGCTAATCACTTGCCCTTTAACAGCATTGCCTACAAATTGTCGTATGTCAGTATTATTTATTCTCCTGCTTTTTCTTTGATGTCATTATCTTTTCTTTGTTCTTTGTTTATATTGTCGAGTTAATACTTATCCTTCGGTAGCACTGTCAATTTCTTGGTCTATGCTAGATTTGTATGGTTATATCCCTGGATCGTGTTCTGTGTCGTCTCCTGTTTGAACTTTACTAGCATTGTCTACCTCTTGCTTTATGCTAGTATTGTTTGGTTTTTGTTCTGTATTGCTCTTGTCTGCTCTTTGGTAGCATTGTCTATTCCTTGTTGTGATGCTGGTATAATACTGCTTGTCCTTTGGCAGCATTTTATATTATTTGTTTTTATGGTAGAATCGACTATTTACAGGCGCGGATCCAGGGAATTTTAAGAGGGGGGTTCCAATTTAAAAATGAAAGACAAATTCGCGGAGCGGAGCGAGGCGCAAAAATTTTTGGGGTATTTCTTAGTAAAACATCAGGATTTTCACTAAAAAAATACATGATTGTCCAAAAAAGGGGGTTCCAACCCCCGGAACCCCCCTTCCCTTGGATCCACCAATGCTTTATAGTCCTAATGGCTTCTTGTTTGCCATTTCAGTCACAATATCGTTTATGTACTCCTTTGGTGGTGTATTTATTAATTCGAGCTTGTATCGTCATTGTCCAAGGTCAAGTGTTTGGTTATTGTGTGTCCTTTTGTTGCATTGTCCATTCCTTTTATTATGTTCCCATGTTGCCTTCTGGTTGTCCTTTCGTAGAGTTGTCCATAGCTTGGCCTGTGTTAGTATTGCTTAATTAGTATCCGCCCTTTGCTTGCATTCGGTAGACTGGTTTCTGATTGATTTTGTATTTTTGCGATGGTTGCATTGTTTACTACTTGTTTTGTTCTGGTATTGACTGGTTGTTTTTGCATGCCATTTGGTTGTTTCGTCTATTCCTCGGTATGTGCTAGTTTTGTTTGGCTATTGCACTGGTTCTTGTCCACTTATACGGTTTTGTTTACTTTTTGATAGAATTGTTGTGCGTATCTCTTAATTGCTCTGAATCTTGCTTTTTGTTGGCATAGAAAAAGGGAAAATGTAAAAAGAAATGAAAACATGTAGGGATTAATTCTACATCTTTTCCCTTGGTAATCGTGAGAGTGGTGTGGGATTCTTTCGCTAAAAGTAAGTGTATATTTTACGCAACGGGTAAGTATGAATGTACTAGTATATTGAAATTTTTTTTTCGATACTTATATAGAATATAAAACTAACATAAATTAAAACTGAAATTACAATAACAGATTAAACAAACTCACGGACACTCACAAAACAACAAATACGATGGGTTGGGGAAACAATAAGCAAACTATAAATATATGCAAGTCATTTTCAACTTTAAAGCTGAATGCTTCCGTAATGACTAATTCTATGCTTTCGGCAACTTTGGTCAATATAGTTCTTTGGTCAATAGCTGCTTTCATCGCACGATTACGTCCATTACTCCAAATATAATGACCAACTCGAGACACCTGTTTTAAATGGATATGACCAGTTATAAACTTAAAATGGAAAATGGAATGATTAAAATGAAGTTACAAGAATTTATTTGCACAAGGAATTAAACCATAGGATTTCTTAATTGACAAAAATCAACAAATAAGGATTAATAAATTCAAGCTATTGCGCTTGATGGGTTGTCAAATTGTTCCCACGAAATTTCCTCCCCTGTAGCGAATTTTAGATTTGCAGGTATTCATGTTTGATTGATTCTAAAACAAAGCTTTCAATATGGTCCACACCACAGATCAGGTGTCGACGTGTTGAAAATATTGATCATTTCACGAAAATATTTGAGTGATCCCGTACAAAATATTGATGTACGTTTTTTGTAATTCAGTTAAATATTGATACCTTTTTGGGACATTACTGAAAACTAATTTACAAAATATTGACATTTTGTTGTGGAATTCGTTGATCAATATTTTCTCAGTAAAAAACTATACACCACTGATACTCATTCAAAACGCAAACAACCTCAGTTATCATCGTAGGAGAGGATGTGTAGCGTTGAATAAAAACACAAAAACACAACCCACAGGTCGTTGCTGTTCCAGAATAGCATTTTGCGTCTCTCCATCTTCATTCCTTTACACAGATTCTTTACCTTGTTTCTTTACCTTTATTTCAGATATTATCCAGCGTTGTTACTTTCAGAAATTCTATGGCCGTCACCACGACATCATAGATATGAAATGTCAGTGTCACAAATGAAAACTGACATTTTCAGCTAGATTCACGTCTTCCCGGATTTGACATTACCGGTTTTGACTTAACCCTGGATTGTCCCACTGACAGTGTGACGGGTGCTGTATACAGAGCAGGACATGGTTACCCTTCCGGAGCACCTGATGTCACTGTGTTTTTTGAGAGTTCACACTGTTAGTGCTTTAGTTTTTTGTGTTGTATATGTAATGATCGTGTGTTTTGTGGGCATGTGGTGTCTTCCGTCTTCTGGTGTTCTTGCTTTTGTCTGGTCTCTGGACTTTGATTTGTTTAATCTTGTGCTTTGACCCTTCGGTATTCTACTGCCGTTGTTTCATAAGACCCAAATGAAAAGATAATACCGTGTCTGGCTTTGATATATGTTTTCGTGTCCTAACAGACACGTGCAATGAATTGAATGAATAGCGGATAATAGCGCTTTTCACATGATATATTTGGCTTGGAAAAAATAAAATAAATAGTACAACAGCTATTACCCACAAGAAAACATAAAAAAGACCGAGCCTAAAAATAATATTTTATAAAAATATGGCTCAAAATGAGTTCAATGACCACTTTACAAGCAAAAACTAACACAAATACAACCACAGTATATTTTAATAAACTATCGAATAAAAATAAATAAATAAATAAATAAATACATGTACCACCATTACAAGGATTTTTTGGACATGTATCTAACAGGGCTACTTTGCAAATATAACTTCTGTGAAATGTTTCAGATATTATCCAGCGTTACCCAATGTGTTGTTCGCTTGCCAGACTGGATCGTGCACGAACACATCGTAAACGTTTTTAAAGTAGGATTTGCTCCAAATGAGCAATAATGGGTGCGTGGCCGTTTTCAAATTAAAGACAAAAGTCCATCAACACAATACCTATTTGAACTATATTCTCACACGATGGTTGAGTAGCAAGGGACAAACTGAGTTTGCTTTTGTTTTGTGGCCCCAATTTTAATTATGCTAAATATTTTTTTTTCTTTTCCTATTTTCATGCTATTTCATAAACGAAAGTTTTTTGAGCTAGTAGATATTGCGAAGCGTAATATATTGTATAGCATATGTCTGATGAGTCGAGTGCACCTAATGTTTGAGGTAAACAGAAGCAAGAAGAATTGGTCAGGTGCAGTGCTTTAAATGTGTTTGTAGCATTTAAGAAAAGCTTTTGCAATCAGATTTGTTTAGAAAAGCGGTAAGGAAACATTTACATATAAAATTATTCCAGTTCCTGTTATCTTGAAATAAGTTTTGTATTTTCCTAAACAACACAACGGAAGGGATTATGAAATTCCGGACGTTAATAACAGTATCATTAATGTTTCATTTACCAGTTATAAGAACCACAGATGTTTTAAATTATTTAAATGTTTACAGTGCAAACACTTTTGAAGACTTTAAGATCATTTTTTCAATCTTGGTCATTTTAAATACACATTCAATTCGCACACCTGGGCATGGGAACGACGAATAACCAAAAAGATGACTTAGAACCAAACAATCCCGCCTCTTCAACTAGCAGTTATAACAATATATTTCTAAATTGTTACATAGATTTAACTAATTGAAAAATTTCTATTTACTTTCTTCAAAAATTGATCAAATATTTGTTACCATTCTATGAATAAGCAATTATTCTGTGATTAAAAATGTAAATATTTTCCGTATTGAGACTGTAACGAGAAAGATCATTTTATTTGCTCAAATAATTCGGACAAAAGCAGGATTTCTATTATAAATACCAAAAATATGTCACCTTAAAATGCGACTAGAATCAAATAAGTACCTGATTTGAATCAAAATATGTGCTAAAAATTGTGTAACTTGTGATTGATCAAACATCCTTTTTTGCCGCCTTTGAAAAAGGTTATTTGTGTTCTTGAGGAAATTTTTGCGCAAATGCATATTTCATAAGGAAGCTGCACCACTAATTCTGTCTCCGTTTTCCAAAATTTAAGCTATGCATGTTTGGGGAATACCACAGGCTCATGGCTCCAGCCTCCAACCTTTTCGAACGTTGGGCTCCAAATTCAAACACAAGGGCTCCGGGCTCCAACACAAGGCTCTTGGCTCAAACATCACAAGGCTCCGGGTTTTTAATCACTGGCCTCCGGGCTCAACATAAAGTTGTTGACTCTAAGAGAGCTGTGAATTGTTTTGGCCTTCGAATTAACAATGAAGTGATATGGAGTAAATGCACATGAGCAAAGTCTCTACAAATACATGTTTAACTAATCATTGGAACAACTTTTCTATTGTTGTTCTTCATCCTGAAGTCACCTTGATGTCTTATTATTAAAAATCCAAACAAAGTGATACATGTCTCATTTGGCAGAGCTCTCATGAAAAAAAATCAACAGAAGGTACCTGTAATATCGGTAGTTTACATTCTAGCTATAATTATTCCCCGAGTGTATTTTTTTACAGAAAAAAAATCCGCCGTTTTAAATGCTAAAAAATCCAAAGAAATCGTAAAAATTTGTGGCTCAAAGAAATCCTTATGGAATATGCATACATAATGACCAGTCAACACTATTTAAAGTATTTCCTTGGAACTACGTTGTTTCAAATAAGCACAACTCTCGATTATTTTGTTTCGAATTGTGGGTCCGGATGGATTCCGTTTAACCCTATCGTATTATGTTGCGAATTATTTTCACATCATAACGAATATTCTTTCAGTGGTTCATGTCAGTTATGTGATATTCGTTATGTTTGATCACGTTTCAGTGGTTCGTGCCAGTTATGTGATATTCGTTATGTTTGATCATGCCAGTTACACCCCGTAGGAAGCTGCACAATGGGAGTTGAGGGGAATGAGCATTTGAACGGAGGGTAGAGAGCTCAGGTAAGACTTTAAGCGTGCAGACGAAATGACCTTTTAGCATATAACTATTAAATAGACAATTTTTGAACAAAGTATTTTATATATTTTATATGCCTATAGTTAGAAGAAAGCATTTGCATTTCGAGCTTTTCAAAGAGTTGTTTCAAATAAAAAATAATTGAAATTTTCTTTTTTGAACCAAAATTTTGAGGGTAGGGAGCTCCGTTCAATTGGTAGTGAGCCAGTATTTCATGTATTGAACGGAGGGTAGTGAATGTATTGAACGGAGGATCGCGAGCACGAAATACTGAATGAAAATCCTTGAGCAATATTACTGACGATGCAGTCATTTAAACACTGAATATTTATGAAGGGGGTCCTTTAGTCTTCCTGTCATGAAATCACGCATCTAAAGAAGTATGGCCATTTAGGCGTAAATTTTGTTCCTACATTAGGCCATTTTCAAAATTTGCTCAAATTTTGTAGAAAATCTAGAAAGATGGTCTCTTGTTTCTAGTCCTGTTCCTCGAGATAGACTTAGTATGTGCCACGCCTGTATGTTTTCTGACATATTAGCAGTCGACCCTTTTCATGTCTCTATAGAATAATGAACAAGTAGGTATGGTACAAATAACTTGTTTATTTGTTTTATTCCCTATTCTCTTTTTGTTTCAGGGTTCTAAATCAAGCGCACAGACGGTCGTATTCATGAAAGGGTCTTATTTCGGATCGCTATCATTATTCATATAGCCCATTTATGGGTCGTTATCATTTGTGACTTAAGACTACCTTTTATCCTTCTCCTAAGGTGGTACAGTGGTTTAAAAATTGTCTGATAGAATTTCCAGATATTTTCATGAATTATACTATTTTGTTAGAGCATACAAAAAATAAAATAAAAATTGGGGGTCACCGGCCATATAAGAATGAAATCTGTCATGTAAAAATCAGCTAGTTTGGTTGAAATAATAGGGAAAATTAGCGAATTTTAACAAAATGTTGATTTATTTTAGTTACGTCAGATAGAATTTCTTAAAATTTGGGAAATATTTAGCTAATATACTTGCCTTCGATTTGCAAGAAAAACAATTTGAGGTCACCGAGCTTATTTTTGAATAAATGGCGAAAAACTGATTTTTTCCCTATTATTTCAATACAAATTATCTCCCCTTAATAGAACAGGGTTTGCTGAAACGGTACAATATTTTGCATGGTTACCCAATAAAAGTGGCAAATTTTATCAAACTGAACTCTTATAAGACATCGGAAATCATCTTCTCATAATTTCTATATTGAATTTCAATTTTGTCAGACGCGCAAGAATGATGCGCAATTTTAAACTCCCGTACCACCTTAACTGATAAAAACATTAGGTTTTATAACATTTTACTAAAAAATTTACAAACCAGAGCAGTGTCTTTCATTTTTATTTTGCTCTCTGTTCTTTTTTTAAAATTTTTCAGTAAGTATTCAAGAATTGCAAGGTAACCAAAATATAGCTTTCAATAATTTTCACCTCGTTGAATATATATTGCATTCGTAAGGTCGTGCAATATAAAATTCTACTATGTATAATATCCCTCAATATTCATGCAATAACCCTGCAATAAAGTTGTTTTGTACATGAAAAAAAGGAAATGGGGTAAATGTCAAGGAGACAACATCCCGTCATCCAGGTTAAAACGACCCAAAACAAAGCATCTAGGGGTCACCGTGCAGTCTTCAACACAGTGAGAAACCTCACACCATATAGCAAGCCCTAAATGGCTCCCAAAAAGTAAAAGTGAATAAATCAATGGAAACAAACCACATCCAATAACCCGAATGTCAAGAAATTAAAGTTGTTTTGCATATATTTCTCGCAGTGTTTATTTCTAAAAAATGTTAAGAATATTTAATATATATACCGAGAGAAAATGAATTTAATATTTGTATTGGTTTAACCTTGGATTTGCCTATTGCTGAGATTTGATTTCATACCGGAAGATAAAAGGCTCGCTACTCTCCGTTCATATGCCTCACTACCTTTTGAACGGAGCTCGCTACCCTCCAGTTTTCCGTTCAAATAAACTTTCATAATTTGTGGTGTTATTTGCAAATACAATTTTATAAAGAAGAAATATATTATTATTTATGCACTTTTAAATCAGATATTCCCTTAAACATAGCCTTTTAACGAATGTAAACTATATTTCTGCGACATATTCCATCTTTGTCTGCAATGTTTTGATTTACCTCAGCTCTCTATCCTCCGTTCAAAAGCTCATCCCCTCATCTTTCATTGTACAGCTTCCTACGGGGTGAGTTATGTGATATTCGTTATGTTTGATCACGCTTATGTTTCTTAGCTTTCTGTCCTCATTGCTTCTATTTTACTTTGCTCTTAGTGGTGTAATAGATGTAAGTTGGTAATGGTAATACTGCTTATAGAGTAATCACAATAAGCCGACGATACCTTGATTTGCTAAAAAAAATTCAATATTTGAAATAAAAAAGTAAGAAATAGGCTACAACTATAGAAAGGATTATTGGAAAAGTATGGACAAAAGGGCATAAAAATAGAATAAAGTGAAAATTTCCTCAGTGTCGGACATTTGATTTCATTTCTGTAAATTGCAATTGTAAATTGTTGAATTCTGAATCCGTTTGTTTTCATTTATATTTCCCATCTAAGTTGTCCAAATTTGTTTTTGACATTTTTCTGTCAAAAAACAAAATGTAAGTCGTTAAGAAAATACAATGTGAAGAATACTTATGTCAAAAATCCAGTTTAAGCTTGTAATTTGTAAATTTATCACAAAATAAACATGAAAATAATATGACTTAATATTGAATTAAGGTTAACAATTAAAGTAATTTCACGGTAAATAGCATATTTGATGCCCGAGGGCAACACTTGTTTTCTAAATTGCTTAATCAACTTTCTCCACGAGTCTTCCAAAACACAAAGGTGCAATGTAGGACAGGCTAATAGGTAATAATTACCAGTGTTAGATGTCAAATGAAGATGTTTGACATTTCTTTTTTCTATGTATTTTTGACATGACATACCAGAAATTCTTCTGTGTCAAATACACTTTTACTTCCCAGTTCTATGGAAATCAAATGATGGATTTATATTAAAAGCCTCAATAACAATTTACAAAGAAATTGTTTTAATTCTTTTTGTTTTTTCTCGATACTTTCTTTGACTGATTTAATTTTAAATAACCAAGGTTTCGGGGAAAATGCTTGGTTAATTACAGTCAGTTTAAATTTTATATGTCTCTGGTTGCAACCATAGAGATTTGTCAATAAGTTTTTTTGTCGAGGATCTCAATACTGTAGTCGGTGAATATTGAAGTGATCTTGTAACACATTATGTGTCTGCTGTTTTAAAGACCATCAAGATTAATTGGATATCATTGCGATTAGATAGAGATAATATCATAATCCAATTTTGATGTATTTTACTAAAATTAAAATTAAGTTCATGTATTTATAATATTTCAATGTCGATATTATTTTTACACGTTACTTGTTTCTAATCATAGGCACCGGTAGCTTTTATCTTCTAAATACTGTGGGAATATTCTGGGAAATTTTAACTGAAGAATTTACAATTCATAACTGAATTGAGTGAGATTTTGTGATGAGATATGCGAGATATGGGGGACTCATCAACTATTTTGGATTTGAGGGATATGTTATCTTTTTACTGCATTTTAAATATTGCATATGCAGCATCTGGTTCCATTTTTTTTTGGTCTGGGTTCTGTCATGTCTTTCTGTTGTATAATTTTGTCTGACGCGCTTCCCGTTTAAATAAATGTTTGTTTTATTATGCAGGTGCCATTGCAAATAGTTTCTATTTACAACGAAAGCTCTCTTTCAAGCGATCTAACAAATCACCATAACAAAAAAAACACAGAAACCATTTAAGCACGGACATTTTTTGTAAGGGGTCTAGGAATTTAACCCGAGCAGTGGAATTATTTTTTTTTCAATATACACAATCACGACAATTCTAAATTTGTTGGGAAAGATTTTTATCCTAATGGACAGATTGGGGTCACATTTATTTTTTTTCAACCAAGGTACTGGTCAGAGAAATTTTTTAAGCAAAGAGCAGGACCAGAATTGTTTTTTATAAAAACCTCAGCCCCAAGATATGTTATGTGAAATATTTTGAAACATATACAAACTGGGGCATTGTGTTATACCCAAGGTACCCTGCCGTGTACCAGTCCTGTTTGTCCCTAGAGGTTTTCCGATTGATAATAAGTTCGATTAAGGAATCTGAATCCGATATGGAGTCTAATGTCCGAATGGTCGTGTAATTATGCTCCTTGAAAATTTATAAATTTATAGAGTTTCTGATCAACAACCAATAAGTTCGGGGTCAAAGTGGTTCTAGAATAATGCCACTTAAAAATCTTTGAAATGTCTCAAAATATTTGTTTTTTGTCTTAAAATATATCCTCAATTTTTATACGCTCGTCTAATGACGGACGTATTATGGTAATATACTAATGTCCGATTGTCCATCCGTCTGTCCGTCCGCTTCACATGTCGCTCTCTTACTTGACATCCCTTCGGCCAATTCATTTCAAACTTTGTAGAGGTATTAGATATGATGGCCTCACGATCTGTGTTTTTAAATTTTATTGCAAGAGTTATTGGACTTTATTCGCTAGTTTTACGGCAATTTTTTTACATGCGCTCTAACTTGACATTCCTCTGGCCAATTCACTTCAAACTTTGCAGAGGTATTTAATATGACGGCTTCACGATCTGTATACTTTTTGGTGAATTTTCGATTTTTCTTGCAAGAGTAATGGGACTTTACTCGTCAATTTTAACACAGTTCACATGTCGCGCTCTAACTTGACGATCCTATGGCCAATCACTTCGAATTTTGTACATGTATTTGGTATGATGGCTTCGTGATCTGTATACTTTTGCGAGAATTTTCAGTTTTTCTTTCAAGAGCTATGGGAATTTATTCGTGAATTTTGAGGAATTTTTTTACATGGCGTTCTCCAACTCGACAGCCCTATGAGCAATTTACTTCAAACTTTATAGAGGTATTGGATATGAAGACTTCAAGATCTATATACTAGTACCTTTTCGGGATTTTTTCATTTATCTTGCAAGAGTTATTGGACCGTTTATTTGTAAATTTTAGGGAAATTTTTTACATGTTGTGCTCTAACTTGACAACCCTTTGGTCAATTCATTTCAAACCTAGTACAGATATCGGGTATGATCGCCGTACAATCTGTATATATTTATATCAATTTTTCCGACTTAGACAAGATTCTTGGGACACATTAACAATGTATTTTGATTGTGAGAAAAAAAATTCATTCATCCACTCAATTCCGAAATCATTAAAACAAGTATATCTGGAGTTTAAGGAACTATAATCATATTCAGTTAATCATTTCCTATTACAAAAACATCAACTACAGTTGAAGATATGTAAACAACATTAACAGAAAGATTATTAAATTCATTTTCCTTATGTGGCAAAATGTTGGTCTTAATTTTTCCGTTTTTGATTTTCTGCAAATTTGTTTGTTTGCTTTTCTTGTAGTTTTTAGCACTGCACGAGAGGATTGAATAATTCATAGAATAAAACTCGAGGCGTTTAATGACTTCAGAAAATATTTTCCGACTTTTTTGTGATACCGTTGCTATAGTGTTTGAAAACACCACAATATATATTTCTTTAAAATAAACTAATCTTAAGATTGTTATTTTAACGTAACTTTGATGGTTTACTCTAAATCCGTTTACATAGGCGATCCGCCACCATTTAGGTGCAAGTTTTACATCATGGTCCTAAGATCTTTCGTAATACTCAACATAATCTCCAGTCTATTTGCTTTTTAGTGTTTAATACTAATTATATTTTTTCTAATCTGACTGATCGTAATTAATCCAAACTACATTTTTTTGTATTTACATGATTTAGTAAATTGTTTACCATGTAAACAATATGGATAATCTTGATCTCATAAAAAGTAATTGGATTTTGTAAATATTAAACACGCACACAAGATTATAGTCATTAATTGATGTTTGCCGGCATTTTGTGGGAATCGTAGAAAGAAAGAAATGTAAGCAAGTTAATTTATTTGCTTGTACATTTATAAGTTACAAAAAAATAACATCGATGCGATAGGCAAACGTCCATTGAGTTGCATTTTCAAAAAAAATGCACAGTAGTAAATTCAATACTTTCAAATTGCAATTCATTCAGAAAATAAACATTTGTTTTCTTTCTTAATTTCAAATTTTTATGTGTTTCGATATTGCATGTTTAAATGCTACTACTATTAAGAGGCATTTTCAGAGGCATTTTGGAACCAGAAAAAATCGAAAATCTGTCTTTTCGAGAATTAACCAGACGCTAAATTTCATCAACATTATTTCTTTTTAATTACGAATTCAAAAATTCCTAATAAGCACCGTGTGGACAAGTCGATCAGTATCGCTATTACCAAGTACAATCCGCAATCTTGGCTAGTTCATCCTCCTTGTAAAAATGAATGATTTTTATATGTATATATATACATATATATGCCCCTAAATGGTTTCTTTACACTTTACATCTTTTAAGTGTCTAAAGGAACACACAAAAAATTGGCTACAAGTTGTAATAGTTGTTATCTGAATTATTTCTAAAGAATTTACATCATCTTTGCCCCATTTTGTTTTAACATTAGACTTTGAATTCTGGTGCAATCTTTCCAAAGATACTTGGTATTTTATATCAGATAATATTCCAAGATGTCATAAGACAGCTCAGTCTTTTGTCTTTGTCTTGTATGTGTCAACGATAACTTGGAACTGTAAATGAAACTTGGTAAAAATGAAAGTATCACAAAAAATGGTCAGAAACTACCCTTTCCTGAAACTTGAGATTCACTAATTTCGCAGGAGGTTATCGTCTTATTAACCCCGGGTTCATATAAGTACCCAAATATCCCAAAAAAACTTTACCAACAATTTTTAAAAAAGGTTAGAAATTGAGAAAATTAAGACACTGATCTAGGTTATTGAATAAGTTTTTATTATCAGAAGGAATTTTGTAAGATACATATTTTCACTTCAACGAACTCGTATATGATCGAGCCGGAGATGATGCATTCAGCGACATTTCGAACTTTTTTCATTTCAGCGACAAAAAGCATATCAATTCAGCGACATTTACCTGATATACTTTACATTTATTCCGCCTTGCCCTCCCTATGCCTCTGCTCACCACAAGTAGGTGAAAGGGAGTTTTAGAATGTTATATACTCTTACAGTCAAAATTTATCGCTCAGAGATCGTTGAAAAAAATCCGCACTGTCTCTATTTGTACATTAAATCCGTTTTAATAATTTGCAGTTAGTGCATCGTGTGCTATGAGTTAAACATACTCGAATCTTGAGAAAACACTCAATCTGAATCCCCCATCTTCTGTACAGTCGATTTTACTTGACAGTCAAAGATAAAGTACTCGACAGAGCTTTTATCTTAGCACTATCCAGCTCCATTTTCAATTAAATTTGATGAATATTTCTTGATGTGTTATTTTTTTTTTATCCCTATCTATTAGTTTAAATATTTTGTGTATCCTTAAGATTCAAGTCATTGATGTCGAGTCTTCCAGAAAAAAAAGTAATGTCCGGTCAGAGACATATAGATACAGTATCTATATGTCTCTGGTACGGTTGAATTTTTTTTCTGAATTTTTTTTATGTGCATCTTTTATGAGATTTATATCCATTCAAATTATAGTTTATTTTTTCTATAATTCATTTAAAACTGGATATTGCTGAATTTACATAAAAAATAAAAGTGACAACAAAAATACATAGAAAAGACATGGCTTAAATGATACACGGAATTACTAAAAAAATGTCGCTGAATTTATACGCACCCGTTCGAGCTTATAAAATAAATTTAAAGTAAATAATGAAATTTTCCGCTTTTTGGTAAATCTATTGACCTCATTGTCCACAAAATATGAAATTTTCGTTTAAGCAAAGTATGATATGCAAATGTATGAACAGTAAATTCAAAGATATTTTGGCTATTTTTTAGCTTAGATATTGAAAAAGATAAATATATACCTCCACCCTTTATTCAGCTTCGAATCATTGCAAATCTGATTGGACCATGATGATATCTCATACTAAGAGCCCAATAATTTGGGTGAAAAGATTCATGTCTTCATTTTACATGTTTATTATATATCTGTTTTAAGTTAATATTTATAATAGATTGGTTTCTAATTGAACAAATATTTTAGAAATGACTAAAAAATATTTTGACATTTTAATTAAATATTTTCAATTTTAAGCCAACATAGAAATCATTGCAAAATAAATAAACAATATATTCAGAAATGATTAACGTAAATGTTATTTGTTTTATGAAAGGCAAATAAAATAATTGTTTATAAAGAAAATAATTTGAAATTAAAAAGTAAACTAGAAAAACATTTCAATATTAAAAATTCAAGAAAAACTTGGTCTCCATAAAAATGACCCGAGGACGGATTAAGTCCCGTTACATGTCAGAACGATCGTTGGCCAGAAAGGGGCGGGGATAAAATTAGTCAATCAAATGACCGTTGGCTACTCTACACGATTTCTATTATTAGGTAATTAAAAAGCTCAATAGAATATTTGAAAGTTAATCGAAAAAGTAAAAAGTTACAACAAAAATTTTGACCAATCAAAATTCACCATTGTGGTGTCTTTTCAGCTTAAAACAACTGGACAAAAATATTTTTTCAGAAGCAAAAGTATTGCTTACACAAACAACCTCGCTTGTATATACCAGGGATTTGTGTTGTGAAAACATATTTGAACGTTTAGAAAAATATTGAAATTCGGTTTTGTAAGTGCAGCTTTTTATACTTGATCATCACAGTATGGTAATGGAGAACTTGCATAGAAAATACGACTTGAATGACGAGAACCCGTCTTGTATGTTATCAGACTCCAGTTTTCTACAAAACACAGGCCGTCCCGAAATACCGGACAGAAGTTGTGATACAAGTGTCGAAGATATATATCAGAAAAATGATGGAGCTGGTTTACCGTCATCCGACTCAGAAGACGAAGATTCTGACCAAACACAATTTTCAGGAACTTCAACATTGTCGCAACACAAGAGACGATTTGCTGATGTGAAACCGCCATATTCATACATCGCTCTTATCACCATGGCAATAGAGAGTTCTACTTCTGGGATGATGACTTTAAATGAGATATATAGTTTCATCATGAATCGTTTCCCGTATTTCAAAGAGAATCAACAACGCTGGCAAAACTCTATTCGTCATAATTTATCATTGAATGACTGTTTTCTGAAGATCCCAAGAGCACCTGGGCGCCCAGGGAAAGGAAATTACTGGGCTCTACATCCCGGATGTGGTGATATGTTTGGTAATGGTAGTTTCTTGAGAAGGGCCAAACGATTCAAGTTGAAGAAACAACAGGAAGAACAAGCACACATTCAGCACGTGAGTTCGTATGGACATTTCAATCTTTATGGCGGACCACCATCTGGATACAAACCATATCCGTTACCGGCATTGCCGTCATTTCCACAAGGACTGCATCAATCACAGCAATATGGACTTCCAACAAAAACAGAGACATGGAGTTCACCAACGTCATCTTCATATTCATCTTATTATAATCCAACAAACATTAGTAATTCATTCGGATCGACGTTCGGATCATCTCTGACTGGTTCTATTGGAGGATCATATCTACCGGGACCTAACGTTCATTCTGTACCGCCATCAAACTCCAGTTTATCCAGTATGGCTAGTGGTTTTACAAACAATCTACCTAATTATTCATCATTACAGCAAAATCCATATTGTGCACCTCAGTACCCAGGACAATTACGACTGCAAGCAACACAGTGATTCTTGTGAACTATTTCTCTGTTTTCTCGGTGTTGAACAAACTGTCTCAATATGTGTCGTGCATTTCAAGACATTCCGATTTAAGGTAACTTTCTGCTTATAGAATATTCAATTTATAATTTATTTATAATTTTTCATTTTATTTAATGTGCTAAATGTTGATTTTTTGTTGAAATTTACATATTTTTATTGTATATATAAAATGCAATACTGTACTATAGAATAGAAGGTGCGAGATTGCACTATGTTAATAAATTTTACAATGAAGTCTTTTTATATTTAATTTCGATTTGGTATGCAAGCTAATATGGGATAAGATATGGAGTAAATATACATGAGATATTATACATGGCTAACAAAGCGACAATAAAAACTTGTTTTCGAATTCTGGCATCATCGGTAGCCAAGGGTTACAATCGTCACCCCTCTCCTCATCAGTATAGAGGAGCTGATCGTAACCCTTGGCTAGCGAAGATGGACTTCTGGTTGTCTTCTCCGATTGGTGTTCTTTTTTTCTGCTTCAATGTGAAATCACTCTTGATCTTAGAAATTTAGATTTCTGCTTAAGATGACTTTGTAGAATTCATTTCGGTGTCGATATTCAAATGTGTAAACAAAGGTTTTAATTAATGTTTTTGGTCGTTTATGTCCGACTTTTGATCACTTTTGTAAGAAAAGGATTGTGAAATAGATGTTCCTCATTAGACGGTTAAAAAACTTCCGACTTTTTGCATATTTTTTGCTAATTTGTTTTAAGCAGGTGAACGACAACACACATTAATTATTAGAGTAAAGCTTTCTGATACTGCACCAACATCAAATTATTTCAGAGTGTGAGAAGGAGTAATTACCGTTTCTGACAATTATGGATATATATAGAAAAAAATCTAAACTGATATAAAATTTGGTATTACTGGATTAACATATGGACATCAATAGTTCAGATGGTTCGTTTCAACTTGCTTTATATGTGTTTTGGGTTATTCATTGTTTAGAGAATGTGGTTTATATTAGTCACTTTATAGTCTTTTCATCCTTGGGTTTCATGCATTAATTATCCTAACACATTTTTTTCGAAATGGAGAACAAAACCAAAACCATGTCATATTTTCTATCCAAAATCTTTCCCATATGTACTTTCATCTGGTTCACATACAAAATCAGGCTTGATTTTATTATTGATAAAATTTTACCAAAAGTACCAAAATGAATACACATCTGGAATACATATTTTTATATTATTTAATTTTTCATAAGTTTGAAATCCAGAAGCTAAATTTTGATTTGCCAGTGGACAAAATGTAAATATCTATGGGTATTTTTTTGGATGGAAAATAAGTTGATAAAATTAATATATGAACCCGATTGTTCTCTTTTTGTCTGTTACAACAATATAATTCAAATATAAAATACACAGAATAGGTTAGCTATGGTACACGAAGGAGGACAAATTGAAAATATAAGATAGTAATAAAATAATAATAAAAAAAAACAAACAAACAAAAGAGACAGCTACGCTAACGTCTATTTTATATGACATTCAGCTGAACATATATTGTTATAAATTAATAAAAACAAAGTGAACAAGAAACAAATCTCAAAAAAAAATTTATTCAATCTTAAAGACAGTTGTGATTTCCTATCACAGGCTTACAAAGAAATATATATAATGACATAACCATAACAGTAACCAATCACATTAAAATCTTAACAATAAATTACAATTAACAAAAAAATGGTACTAGAAATAATGTTGATACAAAGAGAACAAATTTAAGAAAAGGAAGATTCATGGCAAAGACCATAAAAAATTAAAAGATCCTTTATAACACGTGTGTAAGTAAACCGACAAACAAACACACAAAAGTACATTACTTTGTCAAATAAAAAAAAAGATCAAGCACAAACAACAAGAGGCTCTCAAAAGCTAGTTATGAATACCTGGATCACGGCTGACAAAGACTGGTCCAAGGTTGATCAAAAAGACCTTGATGTTAAATGGTCAAAGGTTTAACTATGTTCCCACTGGAAGCCATTTTGGTTGTGGCACTTTTCTTGAAAGGGACGAACTGAGGATAATTGTGCCCAGATCTTATTTTAAATGTCCACCTATTTTCTGAGGAGAATATAATATTTGACCGTGTTTTCCCATAGGGTCCAATTAGAGGGTTAAACTATGCACCCCATTGACGACCATCTCGACTGAAATGAAAAATTGAAAGGGCAATTTTTTTTTCAAATGGGCCTACTAAGGGACCGACCATTTAACTTGCAGGGGGGGGGGGGGGGGGTTA
>MJUU01007112.1:0-72048 GCA_002080025.1 Modiolus philippinarum
TGCAGTAAAAGACAAACTCCTGTATTAAATATTTTACGAAAGGATATGTGTATGTTTGGATTTGGTAAAGACAGGAAAAGGTGGCTAATTATATATAAGTTTGGATATAATCAATGTTTTGATTATTGTAATTTTTCCAATAGGAGACAAGATTTGGTTTGACAATGATTAATTGATATTTCCAATTTCTTTAAATTTGGATTTATAATTCAATTTTTCCATATCCTCCAAGTCCAAGGAAAATAAAATTCCCAATAGGGTAAACCTGCTGAAACCCAATTCCGAGTTCCACTTCCCACAAATAGAATTCTGACTATGTTTTGTCCTCTCGATCCACACAACCCTTGCCTAACCAAATTCATATCAAGGTCCGACATTTCTGCGTATTTTTGAGGTAAGCGAAAGGATGCATCCAATGAGTCTAGAGAATCGTCTAAAATAAGAGTAGTATCATCAGCATAATGCGAAATTAAAAACCCCGAATCGTCAATTACTATACCTTTAACATTTTCATCTTTTTTCATTAAAATACTTAAGGTTTTAGCACAGAGTATAAATATATATGAAGATAAAGGAGATAAAGGAATAATACTTTGACCTAAAACAATCAAATCAACTTTCACTAAAATTTCTTTTGATTTCTAACATTTATCTTAATGAGGCAAACTTACCCCAAATCTGCCATGATTAGCTGCAACCAATACTAGATCAAATACGGGATAGCCTTGTCTGACACCACTGAATCTTTAAAACAGTTTTTAAATTATTATTGCATTGTATCACTATGAGATAATGGTGAATTAAAAATAATTAGTTCCAGTTCAGTAGGCGCTGTATACATTGATTGTTCATATGATTAAAGATAAGAAGCAACATATATGTAATGACATTTTTATCTATTAAAAACATGTAAATTGTAATGATGCATTATTTATTTCTGAACATTTTAGTTTATTTCTTTATCAAACCTTTGACCTATTGAAGTGCTACAAGAGGATAACAGTTATATTAATACAAATAAACCAGCAGTATGAACATAATAACATGCAATAAATAGTAAAAAGATTAAAATAATATGCATACAGTTTAGACATGATATTCAGAACATTTTTTTCAATATTTTGTAAAATGATCAAAATCTTTTTATAACTTGTGTATTAAAATATGATAAAAGTTATCCGTGACGAGTCTGTAGTATACAATGAGGGAGTGTTCTTTATATTTTTGTCTTAATGACTGAATGCATTTAATATTACATTTAGAGACATTATGATATTCATTGCCACCTTTCCTATCATGAACAGTTTGGAAATATTCTGGAGCAAACCATGAGGGTTTCAATTCTTTTTCAATTATAATATAAAAAAGTGAAGATATGTACTTGCATGACTAAGTTATGATTTTAAAATCACGTTTTATATCAGCTCTAACAACTATGTTTGTTTTTAGAATACTTTCACAAATACTGCTTTTGTTGAACTTTGTTTGTTAATGATAAAAAGCCACAAAATAGTTTTGAATTTTATCTTAACAAATACTCTCTTTGTTCTTCAGCAAGCATACAACTTTTTTGTTACAGTATTTGTTACAGTAAAAAAGCCACAAAATAATATTACAACTGAATCTGAAGAAATGTAAACGTTCTCACACTTGTCAGCTTGGTAGGTTTCAATACACTAATGCAAGTCGTAAATTTGTCATATATTATCCCTTCAAAATGAACGGAGAGTAACGGTCATATGTCACAAAATTACATATATGTCAATGTTTTCTTCTTAAAAGTCTTTGCCTGACACAAAAATACCGAGCAAGGCATTGTACGTTTCAATAATAAAGAAGTAAAGACTATAGAATAAAAGAAAAAGTGTTCTATCATTGATTAAGATACTTTGAGAAGAAGATATGACGTACATATTCACAAAACAACTTTTAAATGCAGCCATTTTCTCTTCCTAATAGTTAGCAATAAAGCATCACGTTTTTTCTGAATTTGTGTACGTTAACTGTTTTATTTTAATAGTTTCTGTTTTTATAACACGTTGCACTTACTCATGTTCATAACTAACATTGAATTCTTAGCTCATGATGTGATATTAATTCTCAGAATTTATAGTTTATACACGGCCTTTTTGAAATATCAAATCTTCTGATTAAGGTTTGTTGCTTTCATCTCTACAGAAATTATACGCCCTTCACCACGATTGATATGTATATGGTGCAAATGAAAATCGAGACATTATTAGCTAAATTATTAATCTTCATATGTTTTAACTTTACTTTGGATTGACTTACTGATAGTGTGACGGATGTCCTTTATGTCTAAAGACTTGTTAACTCTCCCAGAGTACGTGTTGTCATTTTCGTTTTTAGGAAAGTTCACACAATGAGTTCGGTAATTTTAAAAGCTTTGTTTCTCTTTTTAGCCAATGTGTTGTGTAATTGTAATTCTCTTTTATGTTTTTTTCTATTATCAAAAAGAGTTAAGTCTTCAATAATATGTAAATGTAAAAAATATATTTGGAATGTTCTTGGCTGTATTTGGTGTATACCCAGGACTGTATATCAAAAACTATTATTTCCAGCTCCAAGAAAATTCATTGTAAGGCTATCTATCATGTAAGATAAGCTTTTTCAGCGTCCAGAATTTCGGAATTGTTGCCGTTGCCATGGACACTATGCCAAAAATAAAAGTTTGCATAAAACCTTGTCCTCCACTGCAGTTTTAATTTGATTACAGCAATACCTATAAGCTTTTTTAGAAGGGGAACTCTTGCCCAAATTGTTTCGAAAAGGGAGTTTAATAATGCCAAGAAATGCGATAGTGGAGTTTGTTGGGCAGTTATAACTAATTATTCTAATACCTTTCGAGAGCTTTGGAAGCATGCTAGCCTATATTCCCAGAATAGATGAGCAAGCCACATATACTTTTTAATAGGGATCTATTTAGGATATATTCTGGTTTCAAAAGGGGCCTGACCTGACGTTTTGAATGTTTTTCTCTATATATCGTTGTATCTCAAAACACCATGAAACTTTATGCGAATGCTTAGCAACATGTAAAATAAGAGCATCGAAATTTCAAAATGACTATCGTTTCAAAGGGAACCCTTCCAAAATACTAAGTACTGCAAATTTAATAGTATATTTTTGGAAATTTTTATATTCATTACTGTGCACAGCAATATTTATTACTTACACTATAAGGGTAACCTGTGCCCTTTTGTTTTTGGAAGGTGGTCTGAAATTGAATGTAAATGATAGTAGAGCATTTGATGTCTATGGAAACCAAACCAGAGCTCTTAAGAAAAACATGCAAAAAATGCTCTGATTTCAGCATATTTTTGAAGATAATTTTAACGAGACACCTTGTGTATTTTTTGTTAAAGAATGGTTTCGTTGTTAACAGAAATTTGATACCAGAGTTCGTTTTGAAGACTTTTGTGTTTGGAACTCCGAACACAGTTATAACTTAGTACAAATAGTTCTATGTACGTCCGAGAATTCAAGTAAAATCACTTCCTCTCACTAATATTCAATAAAAATGACAAACCGTCCCACACATAGCAATGAATACTATACGTATGTCAATACATGTTATACAAATAAATATAGATATTTTGGAAATATTACCATGCCCACCAAGTAAGTTTCCAGCATGGCCTCTAACATTTTATAGGAAGTTTGTAAAATTTGTCCTGCGCCATGTTTGGAATTCAAATTCATCTCGTCATATTTCAAAAATCAAAAACAAAAAAATCAGGACAGCTATTGGGAAAGTTCCTGACCTTTTGACATGTATGTGTGGGTGTGTTGGAATTAAGTTGTTTAGTAATAGTTGTTTATGTGTATTAATGACCTTTGACAACTAAACAAATGCAAACAGTGATGGCCAAAGCATGAAATTTAATTGGTACTTTTAAACGATAAAAAGACTGGCGTATCATATTTAACAGTATATATTGATTCTAAAGAACCACAATACCACTACTTATACTACTTTTAGCTTCATAGATTCTATATGTCTCTTTACCCACAAGAAAAAAGGACATGTATATACGTGGATTCGAAAGAGATAAGTCCATAAGTAAAAGTTCCATCAGCTCAAAAATTCACAATAAGACAAATTTACTAATGTAGATCAAAAATATATTGTAATTGCAAATGTACATTATCACTATTACTGCAAGAAAGCACTACTATGCCATCTGTACAAGCAACTATTGTATACTGCTAAATCAATGGTGGTACCCAAATCGAACAAGAGGAGTTTTACTCTTTTAAACGCAGAAATTTATCACAAGAGCTTCTTCATATTAAATAGCAGAATACCGAATTTAATGTCAATTTAGTTTCTGCATATGTCGAATTCGACAACTTATGTCTCTTCTGTGCAAATCAAATCAAAATATTTGGAAGACCATAATCCAAAAGTTTGTAAAATCTGGTACAGCACAAATAACCAAAATCATCGGAATGGAAAGCCAAATATCACACAAAATAGGGTTATGTAAAAGGAACATTTCCCTGTTGAGGGATCTGTTAAGTTTTAAGCAAAATTTTCTAAAATTGATAAATTGCAAGTTTTCTGACTACAGGGTTGGCGATAAGCCTCCTTGACGAACAGTTCACAAACAGTGGTATAGGTACAGTGGCAATAAATAACAAAATACCAAAGTAACTGTGAATTTAGTTCCTTCATATGACCATTTCGCCAACTTATATCTTTTCAGCGCAAATCAAATCAAAATATTTGAAAGACCATAATCCAGAAGTTTAAGTGACTATATGCTTCATCAAAAGAGACTGTATTGCGATAAATTATTAATAATGATGCTCTTTTACGATAATAGAAATTAATTTATCAGTATAACGAAAGACAAGCCTAATCTTGTTCCCAACAACTTCATACTTCACAGAATAGAAGGCAATGTATGCGAGATTAGTAATATATATTCTAGATTATGACAGAAATTATTCATTTACTTTGATCAAGATGACAACATTTAACTGTTTTGTCCTGGTTATTTGTAGATACAAGTAATCCGGTTTTTGCCTCCGTTGATTTGGGATGGGTTTTGAGAAAAAGTGTGTGCCTTTAGTTTTGAGTGCCTTTATCATAATTGTCCACGGACAGTAAATTTTGTTGACTAATCTACTTTTTCAGTATTAGAACTTGTAAACATGCACGCATATATGCTGTTTTTTACTGTAGGAACATTTATCCTTCTTTCACAGTCTGTAAAATGCCTTGCTGTGTCAAACCATCATACTTAATATGATGTCTCCCGAGGTTTGAATCATTATTATTACCTGTCCACATTTATAAGAAGCACCCCAATGCAGTACTCTTTCCCAATGTAGATTTTTTTTATCAATTCCTGTTCCGGTCGGAATAATGAATGCGATGCACATTTGTAAGTTTGAATTGCAAGACACCTCTCAGTCTTATTCATGGCTGCATGATGCCAGTGCTGCAAGTTTGTGAGATTGTATTGCAGGACGAACGAAGACTTTTTTTTTAAAATTAAATCTTGTAAGGTCTGCATTATTCCTGCCCTTCACAACTCTTTAAGTTGGAATCGCAAGACTTCTGTTAAATGAATTTTTGTATCAATCTTGTTCTTGTTCTACATGATGCGTTGCTTCACCTTTGTAAATTTCCTATCCATTCTTGTTCAGGTCTGCATTATGTCTGCATTGCACCATTGTAAGTTTGTATTGCATGACGCCTCTCAAAGGAGAATTTTATTATCGATTCTTGTTCAGGTGAGTATTATGCCTTGTTTATCAAATAAACAGTGGACCTTTTATTGTAGAGACCTGTTTCAGTTCTTTTGGGAGTCTATCTGATACTTCCTGTAGCTGTTTTGACAGTACCATGTTATATCTATACGATGCATTTCAGTGGGAAATGTCTGCTGCCTCTTAAACTAAGTAATCTTCGTCAGTACTTGTCAATTTCTACAAGATGTCTCCGTAAACCCCAACTATAGGGATTGTTTTTAACACACGTCTATATAATGCCTCCCAAAGCCGAGGGATCATTATCCGTTTGTGTCTTCGTCTACATGTGTGCTCTTAATGTCATGAACGTTTATGAATGACACGTGAACACAATGTCTTTAAATGAGTGAAGTCTTTGCCAAATGATTATTTGTGTCTGTAAGAGCCCTTAAATGTGAAGAACATTCATCTGTATTTGTATATTGATTGATTACATTGCGCTGATAACACGATGCCGTTCTTTATGATAATCTGTACCAGTACTCTGACATATGATGTCTTTAATTGTGAATACTCTTTTTCAGAACTTGTTCACGTGTAAATTATACTATTTAAAGTATATGTAAGATTCCATCAAGGGTATTCTTTGTTAGTACCCAAAAAACCTTTTTTATCACGTCAATCTGTAGCTTATAGTCCACCAGTACATGTCGATATGATGTATCACAAGGATCCAGAAGTTTCTTAACCAAACCATTATGACGAACCTGGAACATTTATTTTTTTTTCTTATCTTGTGGATTATTGAATATTTCTCAAGATGTAGATTATTAACAGTACATTACTCCTTGAAACACGTGTACAACATAACGAAATTTACTGTTTTTAAGCAACTTCGGTATTTTTTGTATTTGGTCGCAGTCTGTCTGGTGAAGAATACTTTAATATATCTGGCAGTCCAAAAATGCGTCTGTGCAATTCTGTTCAATTTAAGTAAAATTCAGCAGTGTTTGTTCATATCCAAATAATACGGTCTTTGTCTTTGATGGTCGATGATCAGTTGTTGAAAGCCAGTGCTGTTGGTTATTTGAATTGAAGACGAGGCAACAAAAACAACAAGAAAACATGTTGCAGAAAAAAAGATCATTTAGACAGAGTTTTTGATGGATTTGTTCAATTATAATATTCTTTATTTGTCTATGTCAAGAAAAAGCTACATTAAAACAACTGTTGAATGTGACCCCTAGATGCTTTGTTTTGGGTCGTTTTAACCTGGATATGGGATGTTGTCTCCTTGACATTTACCCCATTTCCTTTCTTTTTCATGTCTTAAAATTGGATGTAGTCACCTTTAGATATGCTTCATCAACTTTCCTTTTTGTCATGTAAAATAAAAATGGCAGTTAGCAACCTCATCAAAACGATATAACAGTGAATATAGTAAAAAGCATAACAGTATGAATTGTCAAAAACACCAAGAAAATGTCGATGTTTCTCTTGGTGAACTTCACCGTGTCACATATAATTATCACCACAGCTTGTAGATAGACAATAAGTGACAAAATAGGGATATCTCAATACTTTGTGAATACTTTTTGTATTACAGGTGTGGTGTTATAAGATATTTTGTCTGGCAATAAAATGTGAAATCAAAATAAATGTCTTCTATAGTACATTTATCGTACATTTATAGATGAAAAATACAATTTACTGCTTTGTTGTTCAGTCAGATCAAGTGTTAATTGTAAAGGTTATTGTTAGAGACCTAAATGATAACTTAAACTAATAAAAATAAAGGCCATAAATAAACAATGAAATTAAAGGATATGCACATGAGGCAAAGCCTCTACAAATACAGGAAAGAACCAAGCAACGGAACAATGCTTTTATTGTTGTTCTTCAGTATTTGTTCCAGTTTCATTAAAGCCCTGTTGACACTATCAAAGTTATCTTGGTCAAAGTTTTTGACCATTTTTTTCATAGTGTCAACGGTCAAAGAAAACTTTGATCGAAAACTTTGAAGGACTTTGATGGAATAGAAACCCATCTTATTTTTCTTTAAACTTTGATGGACTTTGTAGGGTATTTACCAATCAAAAATAGCTTTGTGATGATGCAACAATCAGAAGCACATATATTGAAGGCTCAGTAAAGAAATAAAATGACATCAAGCAAATGTTACAGAAAATTTCAATAGAGGAAATTCATGATCTATTCTGGAATGACTTTTGGCTATGTTTGGTTCTCATACTGAAATTCTCCTGCGAAGCTGGTCAAGATATACCTTTGCTTTTCATATTACTGACATAGTACAAAATATACTCAATCCTCTTGTGAATCTTCAATTTGTTTTCCCGCCTGATAATATCTATTCAGCATATTTATGCACAAAAGCCATAGTAAAATGCAATATAATTAATCTTCACCTTGAGAAATTGATGCCATTTGTTTCCTTTCAGAATTTCCCGCTTTTTCTTTGATCACCAACTAAAAAAAAACTTTGATATTGTAAACAGACAACCTTGATAAAGAAAAATTTCTTTGACCAAGTATTTGATTGATCATTTAATAATTTGCATAATTTTTCGTACTTTTCTAATCCGCTAGAAGGAACGGATAAAACAAAACCTGCAATTTGCATCGACATATTTTTCTGCTTATGTAGCAAGATCGGTTCTGTTTTCTTAACACTGCAAACACGTATCGAACAAAATCTACCAGAAGACTTGAAAATAAAGCCCTGTTGACACTGTCAAAGATCTTTTGGGGCAATGAAAACATGGTAAGAATTTTGACGGATTTTGATAGTATAATGGTCAAACCAACTTTCCAGGACTTTGGTGGAGTTGAAACTGATACTATTCTTGAAACTGTTTTGAACTTTGATAAAAATTAACCGATTTTATAGTAAGCCCTTTTGACACTACCATAATTTCCACCAAATGAAAACTTGGCCTCAGAAGTTTTTGTTAAGTCAAAGTTGTCTGTTGACGCTATCCAGTTTTTTAAGACAAGAGACGACTAAAAAATTCTGAAGATGAATTACAATGCAAAATCTGCTGCACTGTAAAACGAAGTTTAAGAATAAGAAAAAAAAATCAATTATTTGATTGCTCAGAAAAAAGCAAAAGTAAAGCCTACTCTTACCCTTCCTCGTCGTCATCATCATCATCGTTAAGAACTCAACTTTTGAACAAAGATACAGTTGTAAGAACACTTTGCCAGTTTATTGTATGTTTGTTGACGATCCTGCATCCATGAGTCTTAAAATATGAATGTAGCGTTGCTCACATCTAGCGAGGAATTCCGATGAAACCAGTGCTAGGGGCCGACTTGAACTTGCTATGAGGTATGATGATAGCTCATTGTAGAAGGCCTCATAGTGACTTTAAGATGAAGAACGACATTAAAAGCGTTGTTCCATCGCTTGTTTTTGCCATGTATTTCTAGAGATTTTGTTTCATTTGCATCTACTCCATATCCCTTCATTTCTTACATTGTCATTTCGGAGATGACATTCGTTTTTGAAATTCTTTTTACATTTTCCTGATGGTATTTTTTTTTCAGCACTTTAACCTTGTGCTTCTGTTCTGTAAACAAAATATGCTTCCTTTCAAAACTCTTTGATTGATTGCCATCATACTTCATCAAAGTATTTCATCAAATGAATGTCCTTCAAAGTTTTTTTTACCTTTCACACTATAAAAAACCGCGAAACTTTGACTAAGTTTTCTTTGCCCAAGAAAGCTTTGAACGTTTCAACAGGGCTTTATTTTGAATTGAGGCAACCTTTGTTTGCAAAACTAAAAGCTGATGAAAAGTGAACAAAATGCTTCAAAAATGTAATAGAAAACTACTTTACATAGTTTCTTAAATAATTCTGAATTCTTCTTGGTCCTCATGGTTAAGTTTAGTTTTGATGAAGATATTTCTGTGCTCCGTTTAAATGAACTGTAACTTATGACAGCAATTTTCTTAAAAAGGGGAAAATATACCACTGAAGAAAATTTGTTTTTGACAACTAAATACAATGTAGTGGCAATCGCTTTTTTAAAATAGGGACCGAAACACCTAAATATTATTAGAACATGTAAATGCTGTTAGAATTGACTGAAAGAGAAACACCAAATGGAAGAAATTTACAATTACAGGCCGCAATTTATCAGAATGTTATTAAAACGACTAAATGATATTAGAAAACTTGTAGAAGATGACCTCACAGTAAGTGAATTGGGCATTAGAGAACCAATACTACTTAACATAAAGTTATAAATCTCCAAGTGTGCAAGCCATACTGCACTGCAACATATTGATTCATTAAGGAACAAAACTTCTTGTGACTTTTGAGCTTGTCAGTACTTAGATATGACTTAGGGATTTTACTTTGCAAACGAATTTGACTAAGAAAAAAAATCAAAAGTTTCCTTTAGCGAGATGTTTTTGCTGATATAGGTTTAACACAGTAACGGTTTTCTATCATTGAACAAAAAGCTACAGCAGCCCAAAGGTTGTCAGTAAAAAGCTACAGCAGCCCAAGGGTTGTCAGTAAAAAGCTATAGTAGCCCAAAGGTTGTCAGTAAAAAGCTACAGCAGCCCAAAGGTTGTCAGTAAAAAACTACAGCAGCCCAAAGGTTGTCAGTAAAAAGCTACAGCAGCCCAAAGGTTGTCAGTAAAAAGCTACAGTAGCCCAAAGGTTGTCAGTATTTTCGACCTATCTTTGAAAGCGAGAATTTTATAGACAAGTCTTCTTTTGTCGTGACTTACAGAATCAAATGTTTATACAAGTAACAGTATGATATGTCTTAGTTAAAAGTGGTATTTCTTTTTTTTTACTTTCAGATCTCTCAAGCGGAAACCGTGAGTATTAATTTTTATGCCTGTACTAGCTACATGTATTGACAAGCTTTAACTCGGCCATAAAATGGCAAATATGAAATCGTATATTGAGTAACGTTTCACATTTTGTACAAAAGACTAACATGCATCAGAAATCTTTTTTTTTCATCTCGAAGTGAAGAAATACAAAAAATAGTGAATTTTCAATTTGAATTTAACTGTATATATATTACTGTACAGAAGTAGTTTTATAATGTGTTTGATATTTCAGACCTGGAGACCGAGTCTTTCTTCATAGATGGTTTGTATGTTGATCTATTCCCATTAGATTCGCACAAATCAACCCACACACGCTTTATAAATACTTTGACATCCTTGCTTATACTTCAACCATGATTCAATGAATTATTATAGTTTTTAGTATGTTATATTTATCATGTGCATAGTCAACTTATACAACATAGCGCACAACTGTCATGCATATTTCCTTAAAAACTTGGAAAGTGTAAATCTTATTTGCCTTATGATCGATGGGCCATCGCCCTGAATATTTCACATTTTTCTTTCTGTTAATTATCACTGTCAATAAATGACTATATATTTGAATACATTTCAGATTTGTCAAGAAACAGAACTTCTACAAGAAGTAAGTTATTAAGTCTACACTTAACACGCATTTCATCGTACCTTTTTATATATTTATGTTAAGTGTTTGATGGACTTTGCCAATCGACATATTTTAACAACCAAGTCCAATTCCAAGTTTAGAGTTGATAAAATCATCTTTATTGGACACAAACTAACGGACCACAATCAATCAACGAACTAATCATAAAAAAATCATTGCCGTGATTTTTTTTGATACCCCCTTTCATCATTTTTGCTTCTGTGTTCGTTTACCGATATATTTAAATATCAAAATACTCGGTAAATTGCAGTTAATTTGAGTTCTACACATAAACAATTAAAGGATATGGAGTAAATGGTGATAATAACAAAATTACCGAACATAATTGTCAAGAACCAAAGTCCATGAGGCAGAAGAAAAACCAGGTGAAAACCACCGGAAACATTGTCAATGGACCTGACTTGGTACAGACATTTCAAAAGAAATGGCGGGTTTAAATGGTTCTATGGCGCGCAAAACTAACCCCTCCTTTGCGGTAGTGTCCGGTAGCAACTCACCAGCAATTGATATCGAAATGATCATACCGCAATTAAGTAAAAAAAGAGTAAGAGTTCGGACTGAAACTTCAATTTTTTCAGTAAAAGAATATCTAAGCATATAACCTAAATCGAAACAAAAAGCAGATGTTCTGGAAATTGTACAGATATTATCTGACCTTAATCATGTAATACTATAATGTACTAACATTATTGCATAAAAACAAGAAAATTATATCAAAACTTGCAAAAAAAACCAAAAAAAAATACAAAATATGACATTTGACATTTTACAGCTGGACACAGTGAACAAGAACCAATTGGTTTGTATCATGTCTTCATGTTGTGTCATTGCTTATGCCTTAATAAACCTTGCTTTTACACGCAACGTTTTCGAATAACAATTTTGTGCCTATTCATCATTGCGTAAATAACATCACATTATTATAATTACTTCATGGAACATGTATAAGAGATCTAAAAACAATATTAAGCAAAACATTTCGTAAGGGTTTACTGTTATTTTTTTTTTATCCCAAATTGAATATAGAAGACCTTTCTTTGAAATTTGATTTATAATGGCTTATCATCACCCAGTATGCAACTCATGCACAATAGAAATTTTCCCCATTGGGATATAGCAACCTAAGTGACAAAAAGCCAACCAGATAGGCCCAAGGGACATAGCGAACCCCAATAGACCCAAAGGACATGACTACTTCGGGTAGCCTTAATCGATATAGCCATTTAGGAAGGCCCAAGGGACATAGTCACATAGGATAGACTCGGGGGACGTGGCTACCTTGGATATACCCAAGCGATACAGACAAGTCGGATAGACCCAAGGGAAGTGTTACCTGGATAGATCCAAATCCAAAATGCTTAGAATTAGATAATTATTATTAAATTTTTGTTGATTATCATTTAAGTTGTCAAAATGTGATTTTTGTTTCATGTTAATGTTCGCACAGCCTTGCGGCGTTCTGAAAATATATTACTTTTACTATACTAATAATAACTTTCTGGCATGCTTATTATGTTTTTCTTAAATAATTTAACCTCACGCTGAAATTCGAGTAGAATGTCATGTAAAACATAACTTATATAATACTGTTTGCATATGTTATAAAACTTTGAAGACTGATTATGTACTAATTAAAACATAGATGTCAAATACAATTCGGCTTTGCAGTCATCATTTCTAACTAGATGCAGGATTATGTAATTTAACATAATAACTAAAAATATTTTTTAAGCCGCTTTCAATAGTGAAAGCAAAACATACACTCATACACATGTTTAAAAAGTAATTCGTGCATATTATAATGATACTTATTGCATAATTGTACCATTAAGGGTTAAAGCAATACACAACAAACATATATACAACATATAATATTACAATACAGAACTTTATTACGATAACTCCTTGACCCTATATCAATCCCACCGATTTTTTAAAAGGGTACAAACTACCGGTAAAAAGGGTTGAGTTAGGGTTTACATTTTTTTCAAATGAGATAAAGTTTCTGAAATTTGGGAAGTTTAAATGTATGATTTTAAATGATTCCAACCTTTTCTGTTCATTAACTTTACTTTTTAAATTATAAATGTATTCATAAACCAAATAGTCAGACAATTCAACAGTTTACAACTAAAATAGTTTCTTCCAGGTAACTGCAATTAAGAATGTCATTATAATATAATGAAACAGACATACTATGGGCCTAGAAGTTCCGGCTTTAAGTCAACTTATTTATCATGATCGAAAGGTCGAACCAATATATTGATAGTAAATCAACAAAATACAGAAATATTGTCACATACAAATATAAATTATCATATGTAATCATTCAACTATAATTCCTTTACAGTAAATGCAAGAAGATCTAACACAGAAATCCCAGGCAATGTAAATGGTAAGTACATAGGGAAAATAACAATATTACCGAACAGAATTGTCAAGAACCAAATTCAGTTCTGTTGTAAATCATCATTGTACTTCTTACATTATAAATCAATGGTCGCCATGATATGGCTGTGAACTATCACTAAAGGTCACGTAAACAGCAGATAATCAATCATAAATCAATGGAAACGTCGATTTAAGCTGAAAGTTAACATCAATTCAGAGATAAAAAAACCATTTGACTTTATTGTACTCTCTATTGCTTTGAAGACCAGGTTAAGTGGTTCCAGGTGTAAGCAAAATCCATCAGAATTTTCCAATAGTTTGCAAAATTTAAACTGTAAAAAATGAACTTCCAAAAATTAAAATAAAATTTGGGATCATGGGCCATATAAGCTCACAATCTTTCACCGAAAATGTGAAAATTTTAGTTGAAATGTTAAAGGAAATTATCATTTCGTCCAAATTATGTAAGTTACACCCAATAGAATTTTGACTAGTATTATATATTTCTAGCCCCTGTATCTGATTTGTTTAAAACATAAAAAGAAAATTGGGGTCATCGAGCTTATTAAATTTAATACTTATTTTTCAAAAATATAAATTTTCCTATCGATTTCTTTGTAAAAAAGTTTTTAAATTACCTCACTTGTTTTACTTTCAGAAATTCTACAGCTCAAATACCATTCTAAATTTCACGTTCAAAATTAATGCTAAATTAAGAGAAATGGGACCATTAATTATGTTTTAAGCGAAATATTTTTTTAAATGTCAAATTTCAAAATCTTTTTACCGGTTTTCAATGAAAAATACCCATTGAAGCATAAAATGTAAAACCTAAATGGTGGAATACTACAGAACCAACTATGTATTTACTGTAAAATATCTTTTGGCAAATTATCAGGACTTGACAATTTAAAAGCGGAATACTACCGAACCACCTACATGTATATATTCACAGTATTAATATTTTTGACAATTAATTATCAAAAGTGCAGTATTCCATATTCATTCATTGCTTAGCTTACTATCGCTGTCATCTATTACCTGACATTAAGAGTAACAGCAGCCATTCAATCCATTACATTCCTACTGATTGGCGCTGCATTCAAAGTTGCTTGGTAGTCGAAATTGCTAATGCCAGTTAACTTTATTTCTGAAATGAAGAAAGCCCACCCCAATGTAAACACCTAAAAACTTGGAATAACGTTTAGGTATTGAATACATAAGAAATCAAAAAGCAAAATTGCAGTCGTAATAGTTAAAGAAATCACTTTCTTACTGTTTTGATATGTATTCTACTACAATGATAAAATTGGTTTAGGTGGTAAACAGTAAAATTTTTCTATGTTGTTGAAACTTGTGGAAAATTCGAAATTCAAATATTTCTTTTTCAGCGAATACCAGAAGAAGTAATACAGAAATCCCAGGAAACAGTGAGTAGTTTGAGATTACCTTCTAACCACACCAGTCAAAAACTGCGTAGATCTTTCAACACTTTTTGACAGTGAATTTTTTAACGCTGAAATTCTGGTAATAAATGGAGGGAAAGAATTGTCCTTCAGAATGATTCAACGGCGTCTTTAATGATATAAAAGCTAATGAATAAGAAATCAACAACATTGATGTAAATATACGTTTTAATATTTGTTATTTATGCACATAATTTAACCGAAATTGGTTGCAATTCTTTATGTGCTAATTTTTTTTTCAATTTCCATGAAATTTCTTAGCATATTTATTACATTTTATTTTGTTGCCAAATATATTAATAAAATTTATTTATCTTAGAGCCTTATGTTTTGTGCTTTTCTTCCTTAATGTAGTATTAATAAGATTAAATAAAATCGAATAAAAAAATTCATCTTACCACGGGAAACTATGTTTGCTTGTGTCTTTGAATTTACTTCCATGCACTTATATTCTAGACTTCTTATTATGAAGGGCGATATTTTGTTAAATAAAATTATCAAATGTTAGGTTTAAACTCTACCCATTAATTTTTGCCATGTAGCGTCATTCTTATATCATAGTTTTGTACATACAGAAGATCTCTTCATTTTCAGACTTTGACACTGAAACTATATTTATTGATGGTTGGTATTGAGAATTCATCCTATATTTATATACATATATATATTTATATAACACATATGATAAACCGTGAAAATAGTGGTTTATTCCTTTGTATTGTATTGTTTATTTTATGTTTTGTTGTACAGACCTTTGTGAAACTTTTAATTTATTTTCAGTAATGTTCCTGTTACTAATTATAGAAAATGCACTTTAGAATATGAAGTTTTCATTTGGTTAAAGATATGACCTTACCCATGATCACTTATTTAATAATTATAAGGTATTGTATAGGGGTAAGCTGTAAAAAAAATAAACAAATACTTGAATTTACATACATGTATTGATTATGGCGAGCAGGAATAGGAACAATATAATCACTTGTTTAGATTGTTCTGATTTTAATCTATGATCATCTTGATAATTCATTCCTATACAATGCAATTTGAGTACCAATAGAGAGCTTTAGCCTGTTATATATCTTCAATATTTTCTTTACTTTCTAAACTGTACACTTTTCATTAAAGCTTGCATTCAGTTACACTAGCTGCTAAAATGTCCAAATTATATTGTCTTTGTACAAGGCAAACTTTTCTATATTTTCAGACAGAGATTTATTTGAAACTTGATTTATTGGTTATGTATGCGACTCTTTACAAAAACGGTTTATATTGATTTGATTGCTGAAATGAAATATATTCCGTATCTAGAGAAATATAATTCTAATAGTTGTACTCTATTTGCATGGAGAATTTTTTATGGAAATCAGTAAACCGTTGTGAACTTGTTCTTTCACCATCTTTATGTTGTTTTTAAAAACAGGTATACATCGCTTGTACGTCACACGAAGCAATGTTTTTTTTTTGTTTATAATGTCAATATCCTAATGGTGAACCTAGAACAGTTTTGTTTATTTAGAATGTGAATGTGATTAATAATGACAATGAAACCCCAAAAAAAAACAGACCTTTGAGAATGAAATGTACCACCTTTTTGTACCATTTCTTTATACTTGAGTGCATAAAGGATATAACTATAATACAAGTATAGTTATAGCATTTCTTTATCCACGAGTGCGTTGCACGAAGAGATAAAGAAGTGTTTTTACGTATTTGTATTACAGTAATAAAATTTGTCAAAATTACTCTTATAAAGTGTATTTATTCCTTCCTATAAAGTACAAACGATAAGACAATTACAGGACAAATCTATTGTTAGAGAAAAAAATAGTTGTTTTAGTTATGAAATATTTGACCACACTCTTGTTTTTATTACTCTCTAACTAAGCTATTATTCATATCTTGACATTATTGGTGTAAACTGTAAATTCTTTAGAAAGAAGACCCTTGAGTGCAATTGTCGCAAAAAGATAAAAGTGTATGGAAAATGAAGCCCTGTATGATAAAATTTTCACGGCTTTTTCTGTAAAGAATCTTCACATTTTTTAGATAAAAGATAAAACTATAATACAAATAAAAAATAAACTCGCTGTGGATCAAACTATTATAGGTTTTTGTGTATGGATAACTGATGGTATATCTCAGTCCGTTTGAATATTTACAATGTAACATTTTCTACACCTGATATTAATACGTCAATTTCAGATTTATCTTTCTCTACAAATATGTCCACACGTGAGTAGTTATTGCACAAAAATGGAAATCAGAATCATTTTGCACATTAACCTATCTACTAAGTTATAAAGGATTACCCAATTTGCACAAATGTTTTGCACACAAAAGAACGCACGTTTTACAATCACCAGTATTCATAATATTTGAAGAAGTATTTGTATACAAGAATTAGCACCTCAAGCATGTTTTTATCCCATTCTCATTTGTGCAGGTATGAAAAGGCAAAAAAGTAAAATGTATATAATGATTAAACAAAATCTTCAATCAGAATGCAAGATGTGTATAATGATTTAAATAAACTTCATCATTTTTATTGGTGTGAATGTGACCTTACGATATCTATGTTCGAAATGTTAAGATCTGCAAATTCTGAACGTTTATATTTTTTATTATTTATTTACATGATTTTTTCCCATGAACTTTCAATTGTGATTATTGGGAAATTCATAAACACCTTCTGATGTTTTACTTTATATTCTTTGGTTGAGAATAAACCATTTTATAAAAAAAAAATAAGTAAATGATCTTCCTTGACTTTAGCAAATGGTCGTATTGAAAGCACAAATAGACTGAACAATAGGGTAACCAATGGTGTGGCACCCGATGGTAGCAGTGTTATTTTAACTCCAGTACAAGAGGGAGCGGTACAGTCACTGAGAACAGTGTTACAGAGTGGACAGGCACGTGGCACACCACGCTTGATAGGTATGTTTCGCTGTGTAAAAATCTTGATCATTTGGCTCACTGATTTCGGACATTGGAAAAACAGAAAATAATAAAATCCCGAACTGTGAGTTTCGCTTTTGCATATGGTAATTTCGATAACTTATATCTCTTCAGTACAGATTAGTCAAAACATTTGGAAGACCATAAAGCGAACAATTGTAAATGTGATAGAGATCATATAACCAAAAACGTCTAAATGAAAAGCCAAGATCAGTTCAAACGATCGTTCAAAACTAGTATCGGATGATATCGGGAAAAAACTATATGATCATTTTTTAATTTTCCACCTTCGTTTTCGAATAAAAGCTAGTACAAATCATAACATCACAGTAATATCAACATTTTCAGTTGATATAAAAATAATAGCACATATCATAACAGCAATATCGATTCGTCAAGTTGAGATAAAACTTTCCACATGTGTATTGTATAACAACAGAACAATTTCGAATTCGTCCGATAAAGATAAAAGTTAAACATAATTGATAGTATAATAATTCAAATGTATTTTGCATGTGAATAAGGTTATGCGTACCCTTCCGGAGCACCTGATGACACTCTTATTTTTTGAGAGGTTCACACTGTAAGTGCTTCTTTTGTAGCCATATTATTATGTTTTGTTTGTTTCGTTGCATTATTTACGTTCTCTGTCTGTACATGACCCCTATATTGCCATGCATTCTGGATTTATGATTTTTGGTTGTTGTTACGTTCTCTGTCTGTAGGTGACCCCTATATTGCCATGTATTCTGGATTTTAATTTTTTGGTTGTTGTTACGTTCTCTGTCTGTATGTGATACTTATTTTGCTATGTATTCTGGATTTAGATTTTTAGTTATTGCTTCGGTATTCATTTGGAAATTATTTGCATTTTTCAGGGTTTTTGATACCAACAACAGATGGCCGAACCCGTTTACGTCTAATGCCAGGTGGGTTTTATTGACAGACTCAAAATCTCTTGATATCTTTAAAGTGAATGATAATATATTTAGCAAAGAATTGTAAGAATAATGATGAATCTACCAGTACATCAAATGAAAACTTTGTTTATGAAGTACTAAATTAAAATGAAATATTCAATTTTGTTTTAATGTTGTTGCAATAAATGACTGGAAAATTTCTTAGAAATATTCAATAACGGCTAATTTTCTTATTTTACTCACATTTTAACACCTCCTTTGTCTTATTCTTGGATGTAGAGTTTTGAAATATATATAATATCGATTTCAGCATATTTAGTTCGCGGACCTGATGGTCGAGACACTATAAGGCTAGGTAAAGGTGTATGAGTTCACAACATATACCAGAGAATAATATTGATATATATAAATAATAATATCTGTTTAAATGTTGTGTTTTACTGATGAATGCTGCAGCCCAATGTTTTAGCGGCAGTAGAAAGCTTTGTTCATTAATAACATTTACCTTTGATGCCAAAAATTATTACTTGCTATATGTAGAAAAAAAACTTTTAGAATGTGAACGAAGCAGTAGCCGGACAAAGGAATTGAAGTATGCTTGCTTTTGCTTGCGCAAATTATCAATGTATATTGCTGACATAAAGCAGTAACTATTTTTGTAAATTATAAAACATTAACCAGCCAAGCTGCTTACTAACTATATTTCAGATGCAGAAAACTTTTTTAATAGAGAAGGTAAAACTTCCCATGTAATGGCTGTCTCTGGGCAGGCTTTTAATACCACATTCCTGTAGTTGATATATTAATTCTTTTTTTATTTTAACTGAAATTTCGTGCTTTATTAAATACAAGAGGAAGAAAATAAAGTATTTAATGACAACTATTAATACTTAAGTTATAAGATAGAATGTTTCGGTTGACTTTCATTACTTTTTATCCCCAAAATGCCCAGTTGTGATATAAAGAACCCTTCCTACCCCCACATAATTGACTGCCTTTTGACTGAAATCTTCGTAGCTGGAACATTTTGTTTCAATTTCTAAATTCATATTATGTTTTTGAAATGTTCAGATATCTTTAGTCTTAGTAGAGATATTTGTCAATCTTACTTAGTTTTTGTATTTTTGTAGTTGTGTATGATTTCTTATATTATTGTGAGAACAACCTGTTATGGTATTTTATTTGAAAATGAAAATGAAAGCAGGAACCCAATAATGTTGTAGCCTGTGTCCTATTAACATTTGATCAGTCAGTAATTTTATAGACGTAGTGGTTATAAGTAGTCAGTCAAATCACATTTATTGTCATATTTTCTCTTTAAGAGTTATCATTGATGATAAGAATTTTAAGTATGACATTTGAACTGTGAAATGCTAAAAATGTGGTCTGACTGAACGAGTTTTTAAAGTCTAGATATGCATGTGTAGTTTATTTGCATATTTCATAGTTTTTAATAAAGGGCAACTAATATGTTATTACAGCTTAAGTTGAAACACAGTTGGAATGTTAAAAAATTGCTTTTCAACCAAAAAATGCGCATATTCAGAAACAAAATTAACAGTAACTTCGGTATTTTTATATTTATACAGAAGTTAGTGAAACCAATTATATTTTTGCAAGAAGTTATTCTCTTTTATATTCTATTTTTGTCTACACTATCCATTTATGTGTTTTAAAGATTTACATTTTTGCTTTTAATACAATTTAATCCTTGATAATTATACAGTTTATATAAGAATAAATCATATTACTGTATACTGGTCTCCTTTTCGAATTTTGTTTCATTACGTATGAAAAATGAATTAAAGCATATACCGGTAAATATTCCATTTTTACATGTATATTGAAACATTATTGGAAAAAAGTCAGAAAAGGTAAAAAAATATAAATAACATTAAGCAAGTAAGACATTCTTTTAGTATATTAATATTGTCGAAGGTATTTTCCAAATTAATCGGAAAAATAGATTTAAAGTGATATTATAAGCCGTCTTACTTTATGAATATAAAAAAAAATAAGAAAGTGCGAAATACACTGTGAGTAAATCTGAATCTAACTCTCACACTAAATACAGAAGTACAGTTTTAAGTTCAAGATAAAGTCGGTTTTCTACGATAAATGTAATAATTGTGTTATTTTAAATACTTTCTTTTCTAAGTTTTACATATAAATATGCAAAGGAAAATTATACTGACTTTACAATATACACTGTCTGCCTTTCTTCAAAGTAGGTCGTGCCAGAGTAAACCGTGAAGGCATGCCATTAAATTTAAGGACAATAGTAGCAGCTGCCAGGAGGGCAAACCTACTACCAACAAATTCTACTAGACCTAGAACTACAACAAATAGAGGTTTGTACATTATTATTTGACCTAATTGACCTAAATAATAACTGACCTAATTGGCTCAATTCCAGGAATTTCTGATACTGTTTAATTTTCGATAGTCGAAGTTGACCGAATTACATTTAAGTTCACCTTATAAATTTATACGTTAAGACAATTAAAAAGCAAATACGTGTAACTGACACGGATAATGTAATTACTTATCACCAAAATAAGAATTATGAGGATAAAACGGTTTGAAAGGAATTTATTTGAGTATAAAGGGACCAAGTAACTCATAAACACATCAATAAAAAATTTTTCGAACTTGTTTGTGAGCGACTTTGTCGTTTATGGTCCAATAAACTCCGTTTGATTTTATCCTATAATCAATGAACGACTGTAACAAAAAAAAATAATAAAGATATATAGATTAACAAAATAAATAATTAAGTAAATAGAAAAATTCAAATTCATCCAAACTTCAAAATACAGTAGAGTTGGCAATTCATCAACAAATACACATTTTTCAAAGAAATGGGATAAAATTCAATACTGTACTTGATGTTTGCCTTAGTTTTCACGTTTATTTCAATGTGGCTTCTATTTGATCTTTAGTGAATTTTCGGTCGTCTTTTTACAAACAAATTTTATTTCTAGTATTTAATGCCATAAATGAGACTTCTCTTTACTCAAACATTAAATGTAAAATTTATGCGTAACGAAACAAATAAAGTCAATTTTTACTCTTTTGTCATGTATTTTTTTTCAGTTGTTGCAAACCAACGTCGAAGACCATCAATGGTTGTTTTGAGACCTAGGACGTCTGCCTCTGGTTAGTAAACGGTAACATGCTCCGATAGAGACATATAGAATTGTAGTTAAATAATAGGAAAAAACCATTATACTTGAAAAGAAAAAACATGAAGTAAAATAAATTCAATTAATGCGCGTACGCCTAGAATACATTGTATAATTATATGATTATATATATTGATCATGTATTATGTATTGGCCCAAGACAACTTCGTCTTAATACAGAAAGGAACACGACTTGGAGCTCTACGTATTGATAAAACAATAAATTGGTTATATAGTTTTATATGCAATTGCTTTTGTTAATAGTTATTTTTACTGAATACATGAATTTAAACACGGATAATTTTATTTCAGCGACAGGACGAACCACCAGAAGACGTCAGTTACAGAACAGACGAACTGGGATAGCTGGGCGCAGACGCCAAAACCAAATAAGACGTCAACAGAACGCTGATACAAATGTTGATCAAGTAGAAGTGACAATAAACACAAATAGTGGCACAAACTCTGCAGCTGAGGCACCTAACAGAGCAACAGATCAGCGTCAACAACTAGGAGCATCAGGGACCCGTTCGAATCAAAGGAGTTCTAGAGGCAATTCAATACAAGGTTCCACAGCAAGGGGACGTTTTCTAGATACTGTTAGAACTTTACGTCAAAACCGTATGAGACCTAATAGAAGGTTAAATACCGTGGATAGATCTGCAGCGGCTGCAGAATCCAGTAGAAATGTAATAAATAGGTCACAACAGGACATGTTGTCTCAAAATGTACGCACAAACACAGTATCAGATACTACAGGAAACAATGTACAAGACACAGCAGCTCCTGCTGATCCCATGGATTTATTCAACACACCTAGGACTGTTAATCTTATCGGAAATACCGGAAGCTCAAATAATATTGCTGATACCGGAAGTTCAAATGACCAATCAGGTGATCAAGGCAGAAAAGTATCTGTAACTATCAATCATAATACTAATCAACATGGTTCCAATAATCATGGACATAATAATCAAATTAACAATAACTTACCCAGAGATGTGTCGCTCTTTGATAATTTTAATATTCAAAACAATCCACGATTTCGGGACTTTGGAAATATGAGAGATCAAATCAGTGACCGCAGAAGACAAGGGTTTGACAGTCATAATACTGTTCAAATGAACAATCAAAATATGCGCACTAATGACCTTCATCAGCAACAGGGGCAACTAACTGTAAATGATTTACGCCATGAACGTAATTTTAATGATCATCACGATCAAAATATGCAAAACAATAACATTGATAATCACCACACACCTACATTTGTAGCTTCAGATCCCCCACAGTCTAATAGAGGACAATTACCAAGAATAGATACATCACATTTTGATGTCAATTCACACTTGCACAGTCAAGACCAAATGAACACTCGTAATACAATGAATGGTCGAAACACAATGAATAGTGGACGTAGAATAAACCAATTACAGCCAAACAGAGATAACTCACAGCTAACAGATATACAATCACAGATTGGTCACATTTCAAATAGCTTTGGACAAAGAGATCTTCTAAATGATAATAACTTGAAACAGTTTAACAGAGAACAAGTATCGCAATTATCATTACATGATATTTTTCCTGGGTTGCAGATGAGAAATCAACAGAATGTCCCTACTGCAAGCCCGGTTCAATCAAATATGCAAGGAATACAGATGAATAATCAGATACATGTACCCACTGTAAGCCCAATTCAATCAGATATACAAAGTATGCAGATAAGAAATCAACAGAATGTACCTACTGTCAGCCCAACCCAACAAAATTTTCAAGGGCACCAGATAGAAAATCACCATGTCCCAACTGAACGCCCGATTCAACAAAACAAAGGTGGCGTCAACCAGATCGGAAATCAACAATCTATTCCAACACAAAGCTCAGTACATTCAACACTATTGCCAGAAAACCACAATCAAAACAAACAGCAAAGACCTCATAACTTTCAAGAACAACCAATGATCATCTCGAATGCCAATCCACAAAACTTTAATGTGCAGAATACAAATTCAATGATACAGAATGAAATTCCTCAAAGTAATCAAAATCAGATGACAGAACTACAGAATCTGCTTGAAGCATTACTCGCACAAAAAACTAACAATTTGGTGCCATCGTCATTACAGGGAACAGAAACACCTCATACAAATACACACACCATCGGTCATGATTCTCAGCACTTGGATTTCTCAAATCAACTGCCTACAAACACGAATGACTTACACTCTATTTCTCCAACAAAAATGACTGAACACAATGTGCTAACACAGCAAAATAACATACAAACTAATCAACAACTTATGACAGGAATGCAGACACAAACAAATGTAAATACACACAACCTAAACTTCAATGATTTAAATTTACAGCAATCAGTCATACATGAAAATCCAACACTGTCTATACCTAATGTTCATAGCAACACAGTAGATATAAACTCTCAAGTCCAAGGGATACAAGGAATCAGCACAGGTACACACCAACAAAGTGAGGGATCACAAGCAATCAGCTCAACCATGAACCATCAAACTGGAAGATCACAAGCAATCAGCTCAACCACAAACCAACAAACTGGAGGATCACCAGCAATCGGCTCAAGCACGAACCAACAAGAGAATCTCATATCATTACTACAAAATATACTTCAACAAAACAGCGCATCATCTAGTACAAATTTAAATAATGCTCTTCAGAGCGATTCTCATTTGTCAAATGGAATGAATGCGCATCTACACGAAAATAATCAACATCAACAAAACGCATTTAACAACATTGCACCAACAGCATCACCGTCGAACACACAACAGGTTGTAAATATTCAAATGCAAAATGCACTACAGCCACATGACTTTGGTTTAACAGGAGGCCATGAAATTACTCACAGCATACAGAATACTCCACAAAACAACGAACAAACAAACAACATTCAAAGTCTTGTAGGAAATCAAGATTCAAGCCACATTCATCAAACACATTCAATTTTGGATCAGCATTCCACACAACAGCAGCCACTTCCAATGGGTCAACAAACTCTGTCACAGCTTAATAACATTTTTCATCCAGGTCAACAAACTATTTCGCAACTTAATAGCATTCTTAATCCATCAAGTCATAACACTTTAACACAAGGTGGAATTAATACAAACAATGAACTGAGGAATTTCATGCAATCTCCATCATCCAATCAAAACACATTTGCCTCAGGTTTTAATCCACAGAGAAACACTTTACAAAACGCCTTTACCAGTAATCTTCAACAAACAAACATGTTATCAAACACAAATGGAATGAACACTTTCAACCATAATATGCCATCAAACACACTAAATAATAATTTTCAGAATTTAATGAACAATTTACCAAATGGCATATCATCTAATACTCTTGCAAATAATTTACCAACTGCAATGAACACTTTGCCAAATACCATTCAATCGAATCCGTTTCAAAATAATTTACAAAACAGTATGAATTCAAATCAAGGTTTGAGAGATTTATTACAAAAAACTATACAGCAAATTTTAATGAAGAAAGACCAATTAAAAGGAATAAATTCTAATGTTTTAGGAACACCAGGCTTCTTTGGCCTAAATACAGCAACAAAGTCGTTCCCAAACAATCAGTTAGCACCCAGCGAGACAACACACGAACATACTATTCAAAATGGCAACACTCTTTTATCACACAGTTCAAATATAGGCTTGCAAAGCAACAATATGAATCATCTGGCAAGTCAAACACACGAACTTAAACCTAATGTGAACAATACTTTCAATTCTATAGTACCAACACAATTTCCTTTGCAAGATATGAACAACACTTTTCACGCTATAGTCCCAAGTCAGATACCACATCTAAATAAAGACACAACAATACACTCGGCAGTTCCAACCCAGCTACCACAGCTAAATATAGACACAACATTTCACTCGGCAGTTCCAAATGAGTTACCACAGCAAGCAATAGACACTACCCTACACTCTGTACTACCTGGCCAGTTACCCGACACAAATATTCATCTGACAACACAAAATTTTATTGATAATACTAATTCAACACTGGTACCCACTAGCGAACCATTTACATCTCCAGCAAATATTATGCATACAGAACATCTGAATAATTCAGTGGCTGTCCCATTGCATAATAGCACTATTAGTCAACACGGTGCTGTTGTTGGTAGCGTTGCAGTAGTGGCAAATGAGCCTTATAACATAACTTTACCAAGCCCGACTGAAAGTAATGCATATGCTAATTTACTGGGCATGTTTAATGGCACTGGTGCTTTGAACAAAGATGTCAATATGAATGCTAACGCTACTTATACTGACACTATGCTACCTGCTGCTAACATTGGCGTAATATACAATGCTACTGACATCTTAACAGTAACTAACATGACTGATCTAATGAATGTGACAAGTATTGATTTAACAACGAACACAAGTGCAGTACTTACAACTAATTTGACCATGGACGTAGCAACATCCATGTCACAACCAGTGCACACCAGTCAAAAATCTCGTACAGCTGTTCTGAATGGTAAGCATTGATTATGATTTTCCTAAAACAACAAAATACCCAAGGTGCATTTAATTTTAGCAATGAAGGAGATCGTTTCGACAGCTTATGCCCCGTCATTCTAATATTCCGAAGACCAAAATTCAAAACAGTTGGAACAAATGACAAAACAAAATAAACATACAATGGGGCTATAATTTACATCAAAATCAGTTCAGGAAAGAACTGTGCATAAGGGATAAAGTAAATAAAGTATTTTTGTTTTATTTGTTAAAAATAGTGATTAAATCTTTTATCTATTTTTTCATGATCATGTTATAATTGTTTTTGTGACGAAAGTAAAGTTGTTCTAGGTGGTCTATCGTAGTCAACAATACTGACCATAACACAGCATGATATATGCAAAAGAAGCAAATTTGCAAAGATCAGTTTCAGTTTTAGTGATGTACGAAAAACCTGCAGTGCGATTCAGTTGTAGAATTGCAATAACGAATATCAGAATTGGGATAATAATATACCAGTTTGTTTGTTGACTGTTTTGTGTTGACAAAGCATGTTTAATGGACAGAACTGTTCTCTTTGAGTTTTCGTTGAATATATATTATTTATTTTACCGAAATAAGATATAAATATGTAAAACCTACCATAATAAACGTTCATATTTTCAGCAACAGCAGCTTTGAACGAAGCAACAACAAAAACTCCGCTTTCGATATCAGATGTGTTGTCACCAAACGGAAAATTCACCAAGTCATTTAAGAAGGGATTAGGACTAAAATCACTAGACAGAAGTACCCTCAAAGGACTTATATCGAATGTTCTGCGTGATTTGTTCAAACAGAATTTTATTGATCCAGTGAAAGGCACATTAAAATCTTCCTTAAACTATACTACCATGTTGAATAGTGTGAAGAAGGTTCTCCTAAAATCAAAGAATAAACTCTTAAGACTTAAACAACGCGTTGGTGAGTTATTTTAATAAATGCATTCCTTTACTTTGTAATTATTAATTACAGTACAAAACATATAAAACATGCACAATTTAGCCATTTGTAAACTAGGTAACATAACTAAAACAAATTGTTGTGTTATCAATAAAATGCCAAAATTTTACATATCGACCACTTGAGCTCCCATGGCGGAACATTGATGACATGTATGAACTTTAAAGCAAGTTTGGCTTCTACAGATACCATGTTAAAAATTAAGGTTCTTTAGAATAAATAACATTTCCCACATGAAGAGTGATACACGAAACCAGGAGACGCTTACCTTATCGGACCTGCTTATTGAGCTCTTGTAAACATATCCAGATCATTCTTTCGATTTGCATTGTTTATTATATTAACCATATAAAAATATCACATCGTTATGCTACTCGTTATAATATTGTTGAAAACCAAACGCAAAAGGAAGATAAACAAATTAACAAAGCAAAAATCTTTGTAAGCTAAGGGGACGACCATTTGATTCTGAGGGGGGGGGGGGNCTTGAAATCTATGAAAATAAATAATCTGGCCTCAACCACCCAGAAAATAAAAAAAATAAATAATCTGGCCCCAGGTTCTTTAATACAGTATATAGAAAATAAATAATCTCGCCGCGGAGCGGCGAAAAATAAATTTTCTGACCCGCAAAATGTTGAAAATAAATAATCTGACTCGACCAAATTTGCCAGGCCCCCCCCCCCCTCAGAATCAAATGGTCGTCCCCTAAATTAAAAGCTTTGCACCAGAAAGACACTTCTTGGATGTATAGATTCATAAAATCTAACCTTTGCATGATTATTACTTTGGGATTTTTTTCCGATGTCTTGGAAAGCAATTTCCCATTTGAAAGTTACAGATTACTAATGTGTATTGTTTACATTTTAATCATTATAGGGCTTTCACCCACAAAAATACCAGATCTTCTCCAGCAGCCAAATATAGGTTTCAAAACTAAAAACTTGAAACCGATAGTAGATATAACAACAATGAGACCAGTTACACCGTTTATAACAACACAGCCGATGACAATTAAACAACCAACATTAGAACCACCAACACAGGCTCAAGTTATCATTGATAGCATTGGAAATAATGGAGTTATTACAAATCAAAATTTTGGACCACAACCAGGAGGTGGTGTTGCTGTATGGTATTCTAGACAACCGTCACAATCAAATTCGTTACTTGGAATAGACACATTGAGTCAGTCTCATTTAGGACAGTTTCATTTATCCAATCCAGTAATACAGCCATCGGGGGATTTATCAAGCATGTCTATTGCTGCACCAAGTTCAGTTCCAGTAACATTGCCAACTAATGATGTTTTGAACGTCGCATTTCAAAATTCAAATCATGTTATTAATCAACCTAATCCTGTTCTGGATCATTTGTCTCACAGTCATGTGACCGAGTCACCATTCAATGTATTAGCGATGTCAACACAACCGTCTCATCTTATAAAAATAGGTAAAAATTATACTAACAGTGTAGATAGTAGTAATATAGCAATAATGAATGAAACCGTGTTGTCAAACAAAACAATGGTTCCAGTGAATTCCAACATAAACATTTCCGATATTGTTAGTCTAAATGTAAGTTCACTTTCTAGTCCAGATGTCAGTTCAATTTCTAATTCAAATGTCAGTTCACTTTCTAGTCCAAAAATAAGTTCACTTCCAATTGTCAATTCTACACAAAAGATTAACAATGTGACACAAAATCCACCACCTAGTCCCTTCAATGATACTACGACAACCACTTCAGTCCCCGTTACTACTCCACCTATCACCACGCCATCTACACCAAGTACGACAACTCTACACGAGGACTCAATAAGGATGCCCAATGGAACAATTATTACTATGGCAATGTTAGAAAATATGGATCCTGAACAAGCTGAAATTATAGCAGAAATGTCAGAACAGAACGTTTAATCAGTTAGTATGCAAGACATGTGTCAACTTTTTATTTTATTGTATTTGCATTCAGAAAACATCTTCAAATATTTTACATCATTCTTAAAAATGAGACTTACATTGTCGAAATTGCTATATGCACTGTAATTTTTGTAATAAGAATGGTTGTTTCCACCTGAACAAGTTCATATTTTTGCATATGATTTATAACTTTGCTTTTTTGTAGGATGGAACATCGTATAGAAGGACAACACACTGTGTAGGGGATTTTTTTTACTTGAAACTCCGACCGACCTTTGTTGTATTTTTAACATGTTTTATTATCAAAAAGCACATAACACTGAATGCTTCTATTATTTCACATTTGATAACTAGCACAGTTTAACATACCATTATTAACAATATTTTCAAAACTAACAGACCCATATATGTAGGACAATTATATATGTCAATGTACTGTCTCATTGTGTGTGTCTGTCCCGTTATATACCATTCCTTCTATAGTGTAGACCCGTTTATTGTGATAGTCTATATGTTTTATGGTTTTTGAATTATAAAAGTCGTTAAATGGATAAAACAAATTTCATTTTTTTTCTTTGTGATAAAATGAAAGAATTTTAAATTATTTTTCTTTGCCATAGAAAAAGAAAACATTAATTTTTTAAATCTTTTAATTTTCAAACTGCTCAACTAGTATTTTTTTTCAAAAAGTACATTTAAATGAAGCATTGAAATGAACTATTGAGTAAAAATATATAAATTGAAATAATTTAATTTTGATTTAATTATAAATTATGTTAATTGAAATTAATTTCTTCTGTAGCATCTCCTGTGGACAGAATGTCAGAACCAGGTGGTGTTCCAGTATTTATGCCAAGTTCCGGATAAAAGAAATCCATCAGCGGAGGATTTATGGAGGCACTATCTACAAATTCACTGAAGCATCATTAAGCTCAAGATCTTGACTTTATTTTCTCCAGCATCTACAGATTATTTAATTGAGGCAGTAGATGTTTAAAAAGTGAATGTTTCAATTTTGTCTTGTGGTGGGTTGGTAAATGATGCGTTAAGGCCCTGTATTACTGAAAAAATTATTGTAAAGGACCTAAAAAATGATTCATTCAAACATTATCTGTATTTGTGAACTATTTATTTGTAGCCGAAGCATAATGTCGGCGTCATAGGACCACGTGGTTGCATTCACCAATCGATATGGATCGAAATGTAGCCAATAACTGCAGAGTTATTTGCTAGGCTGTGAAATGTAAAAAGTAGATATTTATTTTTTGAAGACATTTAAAAATCTGCTATGCTACATAGAGTGCATATTGATAGAAACTAGCCGTAGTATAGATCAAGGTTGGGAATGATAATGGGGGAAGTTAATTATAATAAATTATTTTTATTAAATTAGCATGATCTACTGAATCAAGTAGGTTAAACGACTAAATGTAGACATATACTACATCATTTACCATTATTATTTTTCATTACAATTTTTCATCAATACTCTTAAAACAATTTCTTTATTTACTGCATCCTAACCTTTATCTATTTTTTACATTTAAACTATTTTGAAGATTTAGACATAATCATTATAATATTATTTTTGTTTCATAATAACTGATATAAAATGGAAGTAAATTACTAGTATCTCCGGCTAGTATCAAATTACAGGATGAGTAGTGCACTGTTATATACAAATGTAATACTATACTGGATTTGTCATTGTTAGCCTAAATTGTGTCAGTTACAGTACCTTTCTAATGTGATTTTGTATTGTTTCCATGTCACTTAATTCAGGAATGTTTTCCAGAATGTAGTGGTTATTTTCATATTGTTGGGGAATCGTATTAACTTCTAATTTACAAGCAACAACATGCAGAACGTAATTTTTTCTTAATCTCCTTAAATATCCGCTTAGTCCATACATCCCTGTACGATGATCGTAGAGGAAAGCCGGGGTCACGGAACAATTCTCAAGACACCAATATCATTTAGTGGTTAATGTTTAGTCAATTTCGATTTGTGTTATGTTTTTTTCGTCAAGATGAAATATATGAAGTGCAACTATTGCATATTTCTGCCGTTAAACTTATCATTAGACTTTTCATTATTAAGGGAGTACGAGCCTCAGATTTCAGATGCATTCTATATCCTCGGGTTTTATCCATTCAAACAGTGCTAAAATTTTTTTGACATGAATCACATTTTTTTGGTCGTAAGTCACTTTAAAATACATAAAAGAGACTGTGTATGAAATTTAATCAATTTCCAATTATAATATCATATATTTAAAGGTTTATAAACATATTATGCAAATTGAAGGAAAACTCTAGAGAGATCTGTTTCCCGCCAAAATTTTGACGTCTTATATCTCAAAAATTCCTACATGGATTTTCAAAATTTTTTGCTCAAGTTGTTCCATTAGTAGTGCCCTTCAAAAAAAAAGGTCAGAATTTTAATTCTAATTACAAAATTTCCGCCACTCGTACTCCCTTTAAAAATAAGTCGAGAAAAAAAATCCTGTGCATTGGTCACTAAATGATTGTTCCGTGGTCTTGGTATAGCCGTTGTGATATACCTGTAGAAAATGTCTGAATCTAAATTTATTTCGACTGTTTGCTTTTTTGTCAATTGAGATACTAACATATTCTATTTTTGCACTAAAGGTTTCTCAGATTTGTCCTCAATGCAAAGATGATTGAACCAAATGCAATATTTCTACAAACATTATCTTTCGTAAATGTTGAGACGATTTCATAATTTGATGGACACAAAAATAATTTCGAATTTAAGTAGAATACTACCGAACAGAAAATATACAGCTATTGAAAGTAAGAAATACTTTTCAGATATTATGTATCATTATGAAAGAATGTTTTGCTTTGTTTCCGGTGTTCAATTTGATGAACATGGGTAGTCACACTTACTAACTTCTCCGTCTTGGCAATTAAGACAGTAGTTACTTTTGCAACAGTCATTTCAAAAGTTGTGAGTACAATATTCATTGAATTTTCGTTACGAAGTTTGTTACAAAATGTGTTGTGTTGTTGAAATAATCTGTTTATATTTGTCATTAATTGTCTTTTGCTTTGTCGAAATTATTTCTTAATCATTCAGTATCGTGTGATGCCTTGTTTATCAAACTTTGTTTTGTATCATTCAGTATGGTGTCTTACTTTGTTTGTCAAATTTATATTTGTTCATAATTAATTATATTGTGTGTTATTTCATGTCACAATCATCATTGAAAATTTTGTACAAATATCATATATTTATAGTAAAACTTCACGTTAAATTTTGTTGTCTTCCTTATGCCATAGGATAAATACCCCTTTAAGGTAAATTACACAGAGTGTCACTACTTCAAATGAAACGGTGAATCGACGAAAACGTCTCCAGTACATTGTCAAGTCTTTAAATACATTTACTCCATATCTTTTCATTTACCATTTAAGTTCAACATTGCAATCATCATTTCGTTTTTTCACACGAGATTTCTTGTGCAATAGAGAGTTTTGCCCTCTATAGATTAAGTATAACAAAGTTGTCTGTAATGCAAACAACAACTTTCGGAACGTAGCAAAAACTAATGCACAAGTGTTAGCGCTTTATTTGAAAACATGCAAGTCTGGGCTGATACCTCTGCTGGCGGGCTGATAGTCTATGAGGGTATTCACAACCTAGTCGTCAGTCCTTCAGCGTTTGCCCGAAAATCGATAATACTTGGAAACCAGTAATATCTTAATTTAAGAAAATTTTGTCAAAAACTAAGGAGTATCTCCCTCTTTCATAGCTCTGTCCTTATCTGATTTTTTCTTTGATATTTAGATCAAATTGGTAATTTGTTCTCTATCAGCTTTCACGCATATTTCGGTTTATGAATTTCCAAATATTTGATTCCATCTGCACTGAAGAGACATAACTTATGGAAACATCCATACGGAGAAACTAATTTCATAGTAACTTCGGTATATTGTTGATTTTTACTACTGGGCTGATGCCTCTGCTGGAGGACTGTTGGTCCCCGATATTAACCAAACAAGTAACCAGTACTTCGGTGCTGGCCCGAAATCCAATTTTCTTCGGAAACTTGCAATATCTAAACTTAAGAAATTTGTTTAAAACTAAGGAGTATTTCTCTCTTGAATAGCTGTGTCGTTAGATAATTTTAGCTTTGATATTTAGATCCTATTGGTAACTTTTAATCTATCAGCTTTTCACACATATTTCAGTTCATGCATTTCCAACTATTTGAATTTGATCTGCAATGAAGAGACATAAGTTGTCGAAATAGCCATATAAAGAAACTAAATACACAGTAATTTTTGTAATTTACTTTAGTCATCATGATGAATTATATATTCTACATATGATTCTACATATGATTCACCAGATTCAGAGTTCTTCTGCATCCAAATCGGCATCGGACTTTTGACTTGCATTGCAGCGATTAAAAAGAATTGCTGTTCGTCCATTCTGTTAATTCTTTTTGCTTTGTTTGATTCTAATGTTGTTTCTGTGATAGCCTTTGTATAAGTCCTGTGCTGAATTAATTTTTTGAAGTATCCACGTTGGTTTTTTGATTCAGTATGTCTTGATTTTTTTTGTATTTTCGCAAAGATTTTTGGATCTTCCGTTCTAATTGATGCCAAATTTTCGAAAAACACATCGGCTAAATTTTTCATCAAAAATATGTATTCCTACCGTAAACGAAGTATGGGTATAAACAGATCAGCTACCATTACTGATATGTCAATTTTGTTGAATATACAATACATTTCTAGTATAGGTTTTCTTATGTCTGATCTCTCAGAAATTTTGACAATAGATATGTCTTATCATATCTTTAAATAAAGCAATTTTAGCCATTCGTGCGATGAAAACTTGTATATAATAGAATTATGTTTTTACTCGACAGTGTGATGAGCTTTTGTTTTTTTTAATGTTGAAAATAAGCTATGTCTTGTTTAGTGTTGATCCTCCATGTTGAACATATTTTTTTTTCATTTCTTTTCTTTCTTCTCACTCATTTCTATAATGCACAAATCATATGTAGCTTATCTCCAATGAAAGTTTTTATGCTCACATGCAAGTAACTAAATACCGAAGTTACTGTGAATTTACTTTCTGCATATGCGCATTTCGACAACTGATGTCTCTTCATGCAACTTTGTGCATGTCACTTAAGCCTCACGGTAACTAAGTCTGGCATATTGCTTTGAATCATTGGCTTTGATATTTCTAAAGCTGGCTAGACAAATCGTCTTGTCTATTACATATGCCCCTAAACGTAGCTATAATGTCCTACACTAGACCTCAGCACTTGACATATATACCACAGGCAGATACCCTTATAATGCTGTTATGGCTGAACTTCATGTTGCATATATCTTAATTTTGCTTTTTCAATAGGATTATAAATTATTAGAATTACATGTGTATATTTTTCAATCACTTAAAAAATATTTTTCAGGAAATAGCGGAACTGGTATCAGTAAAAACTGCCTGTCACTATTTCCACAATATCAAGTCAACTAAATGAAACTAAGATGCCTACACCAAAAAGAAATCACTTAGAAATTCATGGTTCCAACACTTGCTAAAATTGTAAAAAAAAAGAAAGCAACATCTCCTTTTTGTGATCTCTTTTTGGTACAGGACAATATTGTTTTGCTCTAAAGATTCTCGCATTCATTTTAATTAAATCTAGACTCGGGCTTCAAAGGAGATATGGGTTTATATTCCCTGTCTGTGCCCTACATCCCTGAGCCGTAAAAAATACAGACAGAGAATATGAACCGTATCCAATGTGAAGATTCCGGAATAACATAATATTTAGGTTATCGTGCACTTATGCCCACATCTACTTTTTCATTATGTAATTCGTTATACAAATAACAAAATACCGAAGTTTTTTTTATGTCTCTTCAGTGCAGATCAAATCAGAACATTTGGAAATAGATGAGCCGAAATGTGTGTAAAAGCTGATAGAGAGCAAATTAAAAATTGGACCTAAATCGGAAAGCCAAAATCAACTAAGGACAGAGTTGTGCAAGTGGGAGACACTCCTTAGGTTTTAACAAATAGGTTGTTAGGTTGAATAGGGTATTCTATGTTTGTTGAAGATCTGGAATTCATGAGTAATAAGAAGATGTAGCGTTGTTCGACATTTAGCAATGAATTCCACTTAAACCAGTGCTTGGGACCGTCTTGAACTTGCTTAGAAGTATGAGCACTGTTCATTGATGAAGGTCTCATGGCGACTTCAAGATGAAAAACAACAGCAAAAAGCGTTGTTCCTTTGCTTGGTTATAATGTGAAACTTGACCGAGTAATTCATAAACTTGAGGTGAATTACTTATTTGTTCAATAAGTGCCAACGAAATCAGCAAACAAAAGTAAAAATTATCAGCAGACAATGTAAGCTGTTAAGTCTCTGTTTCAATGTTGTCCTTTTTTGTTAAAAGCTAAAATCTACTCCACACATTTGTTAGGATAAATAGATAAATAACAGATAATTTACTTTGGTTGATGAATCGATTTTTTTTTTTATTAAAATCAGTCCATCGTGACTTTGTTATACTCATTTGAATATATGGTCTAAAATTACGTCATTTTTCCAAAAAGGTCTGTTAGTCTGGTCATGTGACCGAGAACTCGCGATACAAAAGTAAATTGAAAATCTTTCCCTCCAAAACATGACGTCTGTACCCGGAAGTCCTATTTCAAGTATTTTTGGATTGATTTGATAGGCTGACTGTCGAACTGAAATTGCATAACTCTGTTAATATTAATAACTTAAACAGTACAACACAATTTACACTTAAATGCAAAATATATACTTTCACATTTTCAACAAGGAAGTATTTGAGTTTCTACAATGAACCCTGCAAGAGACCACTGTCATAAATTTATGTGATTTATATAAGTACAATATATGAAATACTAAACAAAAGTAACAATTTACATGTATTTTAAATGTATCATGTAAATAGTTTTAAGTTTATTGGTTGCTCAATGCATTTTGCACTTTTGCCGGAGTAAAATGTATAAATTTATGTAAACAAAAATTACGTCAACTTAATTCCATTCCCTTTGATACTTTTTAATAAATGAAAAGCAAACGATATTTTAACAGAGAAAATATAAAATATTCAGCAAGAAAAAGGAAAAAGAAGGGAAACCTCTTTAATGATAAATTATGGTTTGTTAATGCACGAGAAAAATCTTCAACAAGGAAGTGTATGCATTGGTCTTATAATATTAAATTCGCTAGTCCAAAATAATAAATTTATTTGATTTATGTAATTAAGCTGTAGAACTACCTTCCTCCGCGACTCGTATTAGATTCTGAAACATTTACTGTCATTTTGGGGATCAGAAAGCAACAAAATCTATGTCTATTGCACGCATGAATTAAAGATGTAATTTCTTTCGCACGCATAAAGTAAAGATGTAATTGTCTTAATTAAGAATTGTGTAACGTGGTGAGGGTAGGGGCGACTTACATGCTGTTCGTTCCAGGTTATACCTTGGATTCAAATTGTCCTATTCGGGAATATAATGTACAAAGGCAAATGAATAAAGAACACAATAACACAAGGAACTAAAATATATACAGGAGCTCTTTGCTAACTAAATACTAAACACTATGGAACAATATATTTACAACGTTATATTACAACTTGACAAACGCTTTGTCACTCCGTCTACTGGTACAGTCTGTCAGCCTATAGGGACGCACTATATCTGTCCAACTTGTACCAAGGTACTCCTTGTCTTATAGATACAGTTTGTCCTCCTCAATCAAGCGAAACTCATACTTCACTGCAGACCAACAGATCTTTGTGAATGGCTATTTCTTATCTGTAGTAACCTAACGACAAGGAAGACTTGCCTCCGGTTCCTCTTCAAGGAAATGAGCACTGTTAAATTGGGGCATCGCCTTTAATATATCCTAATCAGCTGTGGACCCGAGTATTCTGCAACAACAAAGGGGTGATCCCTTAATTTTCCCCTATTCAATACTCTTACGACTTCCACAAAACACCCCTTATATCGATAGACTGGTCCATTTGAAATTTCTGCCTTGCTACCGTTGCTAACAACACATCCAGGTAAATATCTTAATCACTGAAGAGTTTTACAGTACCAGATTCCATAAATAGATCAAAGCTCTGTTGTGATAAATTATGATATGGGCAATTCGAAATAAATATTCACTACATTACCCACGTCTCATATAGTCATGCGTCCCGCATGACAAAAACTTAAGACAAGACTAAGACTACTTATATTTACACAATTATCTACAAACTTTCTGTAAACCACTGCGTTTCATAATCAGTCATCCAAAGTGGTTTTCTTTGCTGACGATACCCTCTGCCTTCTTGTAATTCAAGTCCCACATCTTGGTATCCAATACATTCATCCTCCTGGGGATATTCAGCTGGTTCATCATAGTTCCCAGAACCAACTCTTTCTTCTTTCCTTCCAGCAGATTTTTCAGATTTCCTATCTGTACCAACAACATTATGTGATTCTAAAGTACCCGTCGACTCAGTCTCTTTTTGAACCACTCTCTTTACGAATCCCAGGATATCTAGGTCGTGTGGGTTTCCTTATCCTCGGGCCAACCTTAGTCTCTACCTTCCTCGGAGAATCAAAATCATAATTTCTGATGTCATGCTTCTCTACAACACCTCCTTCCTCGCTACCATCTGAATCACTGCCCTGTGAACCAATGGAACCACCATGACCATGGTCCTCAGTTACATTATCAGGGTCTTGTCTTTCCTACTCATCTTTGTCAGACTCATTCTCGCTGACAGTTATGTTTGCTTTTCTGTCTGATGTGGTACTTTATGCTTTTTCACATGTCTGTTAAAATTATTTGACTTGGCTGAATTATAGAAGCAATTAAGGAAATGGCAATAATACCTTGAACTTGCACAGAGAGATAAGTGGCTATCTCTCTCCTCTTTTGTAACAAATGATGTAGGACAAAACCCCCACTTCCAGGTAGCCATTGGTTTTCTTGGTGTTGTCTTAGTCTTAGTCTTGTGTTCCGAGTTCTTAAGTCGAACAGGAACCTTTTCGTCGCTTTTAACTAGCGCCCTGGCTATCAAAAGGTTTGTTTTACCAATCCCCTGGTCAGTTTCTGTCAATTCGTCAGTCTTAGGGCATTTTTGTCTATTCGGTTGAAATATCCGTCCATTCACAATGACTTCCGATCTTGCCGGAACAATCACTCGCCTGATGCAATTACCCTATAATAACCTAGTGTCCCTTCAAAAATCAATTTGAACTTTGTATCTCCAATAGTCAAGGTTCCACTTGTTATGTCTATGGAAGTTCTGTTATTATCCCTAAGGAAATCTGAGCCGAGTATTCTGTCTGCCTGTAAATCGGTGACTTCTGCTTCGGACGGTAGTTCCTTACTGTCAAAGCACAGTTTAAACATACCCCTTCCCAGAAGATGTAACTATTACATGTAACCACAAACAGATTTTATGGTCGAACAAACTGTTTGCAGTTTATGCCTTTCAGGGAGTATATTGTATAACCTTGAGGAGACTAACGTCATTGTGGTCCCTGTATCCACAAGGAATCTGGCTTTGACGTTTTGAATCGTAAGAGAGACATACAAACCGGCGTCTTCAGAAAGTAATACAACTGTATCCTGGACCTTCGTTTTGGTCTTGTCAGCTTAGTCAGCCTTTAAACTACTGACCGACCAATCAGCACCTACGTTGTTACAGGGAGATTCACTCTTAAAAGTTTCTCTTCTGTCTTGGAATTGGAGCAATCGCGGGCATAATGACCTTGTTCAGCGCAATTGTAACACTCAAAAGACCGTTTGGTAGGTCGATTTATAATGTCATTATTTCTTTTGTATGTTGGGTTCTTACCCGGCGTTTTAATTCTTTTTTTATTTCGTTAGCCAAATCATGCACATTGTGCGCATTCATTTTGTCATTTCGTGCATCTGACTGCTGTCCGTTTTTGATGGGGCTGGGTGATTTTGTTTGTCCCCCATGGTTTGTCTAAATGCCCTTTGCTCTGGCGAACTTTATTTTCCGCTTTATTATAGGCCTCGAATTCAATGGCCAGCTAAATACCCTCGTTTAAATCTTTTCGCCGCGCTTGTTTGATTCATGGCATCATGTCCGAGTCTACTAGGGCATCGAGGAAGAGTGTCCCTTACATCCAGCGGCGCTGTAGGGTAGGCTTGATTCAAAGCCTCCTAATAGATTGACCTACGCCGGCAGCGATTCGCCAGCGTTCTGGTGTTTTTCTTTGAATTGCACCCTATAGAGCTCGGTCTGATTGTTCGGTGCAAAACGTTCCCCCAAAGCAGTCACTAAATCTTTAAAAATGTGCCGTTTTTTTTTTGGCAAGTCACTTAGTACTGACTGTGCCTGCCCAATCAATGAGACTGCCAGATAAAGTCCTTTTTGGCTTTCGGACCAGTTGTTCACAAGTGCACACATTTCGAAGTGCTGGAGGTAGTCAAGCCACTACGTGCTACCATCGTACTTAGACGGCTTGATCTTTAGCATACGTCCAGTACTTTGGATTTTATTTCTTTACAACCCACTTCCACCTTGGTCATATAATGTCGACAGTGTGTCCCTTGGGAGGGGAACAGTATCACCCACGGCCAAATTTTGACAGATAAGCTCGAAATGGTTTGGTCGATCCTGCTGTAATTGTGTACTCTGGGGTGACGTGACTGTCCGTGTTTGTATTGATATGCCTGAATCTCTCATAGTAAACTGTTTGGGTCGGGAACCCGTGTTTGGCATTGGGGTTGACGACACGATTTCTCCTTCCTTATAGATGTACGTATTTTGGAGACATTCAATCTGCCTAGAAATATGCTCGATTTTCTCGTCAATATTGTCTATGTTTAACACGTGGCCACGAGATACTATCTCGTTCCAACGACATATTAAGTCGTGGCCGCGATATACTATACACCATAAGACCTTCAACAACGAGCTTTGCTCATATTCATAGCTATCTCGTGGCCACGACTTAGTATGTGGTGGGAAGGAGATAGTATCTCGTGGCCGTGACATAGTATGTCGTTGGAACCAGTTAGGATCTCGTGGCCACGAAATAACTATCTCGTTTAAAAAATATTTGGTGGCCACGAAATAGTATCTCGTGGGAACGAGTTAGTATCTCGTAGCCACGACATAGCTATGTCGTGGAGACAAGATTAGAAAAAAAATTCACATGTCCCCTCCATGCTTCCGTACGCTCTGGTGTAGTTATGAATGTAATTATTACAGAATAACACGCGTTTACGCGAGAACTGTCAGATTCGACAACAACGACTTACGAAGCAGCTTTTTTAAACTTATACATTCCAGCCTTTTTCATATGAACAATGACTTATTTTTACACTAAATTGGGCTTACATATGATAAAGACCTGTTTTGATACAAAGAATGTGTTATTTTTTCTCCTTTCTATATAAACTTTATAACCCAGTGTCGACAGATTTTTTTCTGATTACAATTTGTTTCAAAAACATGATTCTGTGTCCACAATTATTGATTGCAATCGATGAAAGAAGAATTTAATTGTTTATTATTAATCTTCGTGTACCAAATAAAAATGGAGTTAATAACAAAACTACCAAACAGAATCTAGTTGTGAAGAGGCAAAAAGACAAAGCATATAGAAAATCACCAAAAAAGTAATGACTGCAATGGCCATTTCAAAAGTAAAATAGTGTGTTTTTTTATGGCGTGCCAAACCTCTCCTTCTATTGTGTCAGGGACCGACCATTTAATTTGAAAGGGGGGGGGGCTATGTTTTTTTTCTAAAAAAATATTTTGGATCTGATTTTATGTGAAAAAATATTTTGGCTGCCAAAATGATGAAAAAAAATTTCTGATGGAGGCTTTCTGTCCAAAAAAATAATGTTAATTTTGAAAAATAATATTTTGTTGATACACCTGAAAAAAAAAATTTCGCGCGAAGTGCGAAAAAAAAAATTCTGTCCAGAAAAAAAACTTACTCCCCCCCCCCTTCAGGTTAAATCGTCGGTCCCTTAGTGTCCAAAAGAAACTCAACAGCAATTGCTATTTAAAGGTCGTAGACAGTAAAAAGAAATGATCATCCTAGTATTAAGTTAAAAATCCACAAGGGACTGATATCTATTTAAAAACTCTTTTATTTTTTGAGGCCTTGACAAATTATGCGGTAATACCAAAAGACAAAGTTGCTGTATATTTACTTGTAGATGGACATTTCGACAACTTATGTCCGTTCAGTGCAGATACAAACAATCGGAAATCCGGAAATAAAAAAAAATGTATGAACAAATAACCAAAAGAATCAAAAGAATCGAAACTGAAATCGAATCGAAAATTCAAATCATCTGAGCACAGAGCTTTACATATACCGGTGCTTTTGGAATGTTGTTACAAGAGGATATAGGTACATTGTTATATGTAGAGAACAAGCTTACTTATGGCGTGAGGTTCCTCACTGTGTTGAAGACATTTACCCCATTTCCTTTCTTTTTCATATTTGTGAAATATGGCTCCGAATCGGAGAAAAAATATACAGAAAAAGAAGTGAGTTGTTAGAGTTTCTGATGAACAATATATTTGTCCATTTTGAAGGACTTGCTATCGGAATTTCAATGGGCACAAACTGTGCACGTCTTCTAGCCGATCTGTTTCTCCACTCTAATGAGGCTAATTTCATGGAAGGCCTTCCTCAAAATTAAGATAAAAAAGTAGCCCAGATACTTTAATTTTAGCTTCCGTTATAGAGATGATATTTTATCACTAAACAATCATCGTTTTGGTGATTTTCTTTATTTGATCTATCCGAAAGAGTTCGAAATTAAGGATAATACAGACACCCCCATTCCTTGACATTAATCTTGAGATTGACGACAGCAGCAGACCACTAACTTAGCTGTATGATACTAGTACACGCAATAACTTCACCTTTTAAATATTCTTTGTAGCAACATTCCAACATTGTCGTAAGATGCAGTTTACATCTCCCATCTCATTCGCTACCCAAAGGCCTGTGGTCGATACAGTGACTCCCTTGATAGAGCCTGGTTGCTCACAAATAGATTACTTAAACAAAGGTGTGCTACCCATAACTTGATGTCATCACTGCAGACGTTTTACGGTTGACATCATTATCTTGTGGACTGCTATGGGATATCTGTTTCCCAGGTGACAAACGACCCTTTAATGTTTAATGTTTTCTTTACCGGATTTGACTTTACTACCGGATTTCACATGTTCACCATTGCAGGTGTTTTATAAGAAACAGGAGATGCTTACTCTACTGGTGCACATGATTTCACCCATGGTTTTGTATTGTTGTTCTTCTTTGTATGTGTGTGTTTGTCTTCGTTTTTCTTTTCTGTGCCGTACTCATGTTAAGTCTTCGTTTCTTTGTTTTTTCCGAAGTTGTCATTGTCTTTGCATTATTCGTTTTTGACTGACGGGTGGGTTCTCACTTATCTTAAACATCTTTAAAGATAGCGAAGTTACACAATTATTTTTAAAAGGGCCTAAATATCACCCATCCTCGAAAATATACGGGCAAGTGTGTTTTGATACTATTAAAGAAACATTCAGCATATAATAAAATGCTTCTTTAATAGTATCAAAACACACTTGCCAGTATATTTTCTTGTGATAAAAATTGAGTTTTCTGTTAAAAAATCATTTTGGAAGAGATTGTAAGTTTTGTTATTTCATTTGGAAAATTGAAAACGAAGTAAGCGGGGTATCAGGCATAGGATGTCTCTTGTGTGTTTTTTTTTCTCCGAGATTCATATTTGATAGTAAATAGGAAAAATGAAAGGATATGGAGTGAATGTTCATGTGAAAAACGCACACGATACATAGAAAACTCCACCAGTTTATCAAGGACAGGGCTTTTATTCCTGTCTACATCTTGATGTCGCCTGAGGGTCTTCAACAAGAGGTGAACAATATTCACATGGGAACAAGTCCTTGTTGTCAAACAAAAATGTGTAAGGATGAGAACAAAATTAAGTCACCAAAAGCTACATTATAAATTTCAAACTAAAGCAGTCCAAATTAGTTTAGAGCTAATAAAATCGACATTTTTTGAAGTCATATGTTGAGTTACCTAACAGACAAATAATTCTTGGCATCGCTTTTTCCCATACACATTTCCCATATTTTTCTGTATGACAGATACATTGTTTTACACATAATTTACACTCATCTGAATAGTGATTTATTAGCTTAAACAAATGTTCAACCCCTAAGTATTTGGTTTTCTTGTCTTTACGTGTATTGATTTGTTGACTGTCAAAGTCGAATGCAAACCGGCGTGAATGATAAATTATGATAGTATATACCCTTAAATCTCCAACAAGGAAGCGTGCGCATTGGGATTGCTTCTAGTTCAAGGTAATAAATTTATTTGATTTGTGCAATCACATTCGATGAAATAACAATTCGCATGAATTTACAAGATTTCTGGGTTGTACAGTGCATTCAGTCCGTATGTAGGACTAAATATTAATCTAATTGCTCTGTATATATATTTTGGAAGAAGTGGAATGTGTTGGAATGTTAAGTGACAAACTGATTACACGTAAGATAAAAAAAGGATAAAAAAAAAGAAAAAAGAAAAAAAGGTACCCTTTTTAACAAGTAACAAAGGTGATTCCAGTAAATTATAAAGACATTTTTAGTAATTGCTCAGTCGAGAATGTTCAATGTGGAAACGATCCTATATCGATTGATGGCATACTTTTTCGAATTAATTGTAAAAGGGCAAACGATTCTACAATGAACTGCAAACAAGCTTCGCGCTGGAATGTTCCTTGCGAAACTTTCAACGAATTGTTTGTAAGCAAAAATGTAACGTTTACTTCCATTGGCTTGTCGATAACAACAAGGCGGGGCTTGTACTGAAGTGAGAACGTGCACGTGATTTCTTATGTATCTTGTTCATTGTTGTTGTAGATAAAATTTTAAACTGTCAAAGTTTTTACCGAAGATTTTATAAAGTTTTATTCTTAAGACTATTAAATAGTTTGACGTACATTACTATCAAAATAAAATGTTCTTTTTCCGATAAATATAACGTCGCTGGGCTTCCAAAATGTCATATGTTGAAAATTGGCAGTTTTGTGTTAAACTCGCAGAGAGATTCAGCGGGTCTTATTTCATATCCTTACAAAATATCCTAGGTTTTATCCAATGAAATTCACTCTAAAAACACCTGTGACAAAATTTCCAACATTTATTGTTTAATTATCTATAATTCCAAAATGTTGTATATTTTTCAAAACACTTTGTTTATTGAAATAGAAGGGTTTTAGCAGATTGTAATAAATCAAAACATTGTATTTGTACTATAAACAACTTAACATCTCTTCCTTTTGAATCAGAACGTGCCACAAATATAATTATTGGCATTGTTTTTCTTTACCTTTATACGACATTTTGTAATGCAGACATTAATAATATACATTTAAGTTCTTCTTTTATTCAGGTATTATTCATTATTAATGATTGTTGCAGAGCCTGTAAGTTTGAGGGGATACATGCAACAAGAAGGTGTTTCGAATATTTGATTACACTTAGCGCTGAAACCTTGAAATACATCTTTCAGTGGTCAACATTGTAAAATATACAGGCGGAAAAATATGTGGAATTTTTTAACCCCACAATAAAAAATCGGAGGGTAACTGTCTTACTTGTTAGTCGGGTGGTTAGTTCGTATGTCCTTGACGACCCAACGCGCGGTCAGCATATCTGTCTCACATACATTATCTGCACCGAAGAGACATAAGTTGTCGAAATCACAGGGGCTTGACTTTAAGCTGGATTGCTATGTACATATACCTATTATGTATCTTATTAAAAATATCTCTTATATTTATATAAACCTCATCTAGTATTTAGAGATATATTTTCCAATAAATGCTATACATGTATAACATCTATACACGATATGCTGATCTGAAGCCAAGCCCCTGATGTCGAAAAGACCGTCTGCAGAAACTCAATTTACAGTAATTTGGGTATTTAGTTAAACACTAGCTCCAGCCTTCTGGAGTCTTTTTACGGCGATTTCAATGTAGACATCGAATTTTGGGGTGGGTGGGAGATGGAGTTGGATTTTGTGTTGAACTGACATTACTTCGTCTGTAGATCATCAACCGTTCGTCTTCGTCTACCTTGTAAACTTACTCGTTTTCTAAGTGTTTTTCACCAACAATGAATGTTTCAAAGTCATGATATTCTGCATATAGGCATAATATAAATATTAATTTCTTTCAATGGGTTTATAAATGATTTACTTAGGAACTACAAAATGTTGTATGTGGACAGTTTTGCACTAATTTTAAGGGTTAAAATGTCGTATGTCAGTTTCTGTGTTCATAATCAGACTTAGAGGTTCAAGTGATATTGTGCTGGCATCGGTATCGTGAATGTATAATTGATTGGTTTTTCACGTAGAAAATATGGAAAATAAAAAAATTATACCTTTTTTTGCTTCTACTAAAAAGTTGAAAAATTGCATATATGACATATTGGAAGCCCAGCGACGATAACGGCTTTCTGACGTATGTTTGAAACATGACGAAAAGTAACCGGCATAACTAGCAAATCTCTGTTACATAGCTATGCAAAGTATTCATATTTTAAAATTTTCTTGTAGAAAACGACAAAATTGATAAATCTCTAGAGGTTGAAGAGGCCAATTTTTCATATCCTAAAATATTTCTCCAGAATACGAATAAATTATACATTTTTTACGTCACACAACATCGACCGATGGTATTACATTTTTTTCGGAGAGACCACAAAGGACTATGGTAAGCTTGTTCCATTTAACTCGGTAATTTTAATGAGGTTGAAGTGCTCGTAGGTTGAACTTTTTTGGATCGTGGCGGAAATCTTGGATTTCACCAGTTATTTTTAGGTTGAAAAAAAAACATTTTTAGAGAGTTTTGTGACCAGTTGGCCATTATATTATTATTTTTTAGAGGAAGGGGATGGCTGGGTCTACTGACAATTGAAAAGTTTGTTCTACACAACGGGGATCAACTCCTATAATTATCTCTACTTGTGTCAATTTCGATAATTATGTTGTTTTGTTTCATTCCAATTGTCGCACTAGTCCGGGGGTGGGTGGGGGTTACTTTGAATATTTTTGGAAAGGGATATTCCAAATCGATCTCGAAAACATGCCCCGAATTAATATCCTCCCGTACGTAAAACATACCCCAAATTTATATAATAACATTAAATTTAGGACCCGAATATCTTAAAATATCTTGTTTTAACATGAAAATTATAAAAAAAAAAGATCAAAGAAACAAAGCATGAAGTACGTTTATCATTGTACATTAAAAAAAAATAATTCTGCTGTCTCTAAATAATTGCTCTATTTATTTATTTATTTATTTTGGTACCAACATTATATAAATTATTTTTTTTAATGCAACATATACAAGTGGTTTAAAAACACACCGAAATTTATATATTTCATGCAAAAAAGATATACCCGAATTTTTGGCACATCCCCGTATATCAAAATAATGAAAGTTACCCCACTCGGGAGTATATAGTTGTTGAAATCTCAAATGAACTATACCAAAAGTTTTTGCACATCCCTGTATACCATAATAATGGAAGTTACCTCCCCCCGGGAGTATAGTTGTTGAACTTGCAAGTGAACTTCTTTGTTTTCCCGTTTCACAACGTTTTACTGATTTTAATATCCATCCTACCATGGAGGTATTATATTGCTTCCCATTGATTAAGTAATATTTAGTAAATAAATGTGCAAGATGCCACGACCAAACAAAACAAGTTATTGCGTGATTTTTATTTTATTTTTTTTATTATAGTTGGGGTGGGGGAGAAGAGTGGAATATGCCTATCCACCAACATATTCCCCAGATCAGAATCCCGCTGAAAAGTGCTTCCTTAAAATTTTATACTTTTTTGATATCCTGGAATTGCAATCTTATTAAAATACAACTTACGCGTAGGATGCTATCTCAAAACAAACTACAAGATCTAGTTGGAATTTACAGTCATGCAGAATATTTAAATATTTGAGCTATACCATATCCAATATTCACCGACAGACCCAACTTCGAAAAAGTCGGTCTCAATAGGGTTCCGGAAAAAAAAGGGGGGGGTCTAGTCGATTTTTTTAAATATGCAGTGCCTAAATTCTGCACGAGATTGAGAAGGTCCAAAAAAGGGGATGTTCAAAACCCTAGAACTCCAGTCTCTTACTCAGCTAATGATATTTATCTTTTTCTGAGTAAATATTTTATATAAAAAACTTTTGCAACCGCATATTGTATCAACAAAATTCAAGCACCTGGATCGCACCAAGGTAGGATTTTTTTTCAAAATTACATATGAGACTCTAATTCAATTGGCAGTTCCAGAATAAAAAGTGGTTGTTGCAATTGAGTTCAAGAATATGGCAAGCCATATTTATATTTATTCAACGTTTAAGATATCTTATATATTATATTAGATATCTCCAATTTTTTATAACATATCTTATAAACTTGATAAGATATCTCATATAATGGAGAGTTTATAAGATATCTGATAAAATAAATAAGATATCTTATAAAATATATAAGATATCTTATAAACTTTATGAAATATCTTATAAAGCATTTGAGATATCTTATAAACTTTAGGCGATATCTTATATATTTTATCAGATATCTCAAAACATATATGAGATATCTTATAAATCATGTGTTATAAGATATCGCATAATAAAAATAAGATAACTTATAAAACTTATAAGATATCTTATATACTTTATAAGATATCTCATAAAGTTTATAAGATATCTGATGAAAAATAATTTATAAGATATCTCATAAAAGATATAAGATATCTAATAAACTTTATAAGATATCATATAAAATATATAAGATATCTTATGTATTATTCTTTTATAAGATATCTCATAAAATATATAAGGTATCTTATAAAGTTTATAAGATATCTCATAACCTTGTCTCGAAATACAATAATTGCTCCCTTTAACCCGCGGATCTTTTTTAGCCAATAATAAAATTTTCTCCTCAAGCTTCAAATTGAACTTGATTACAAAGAACTTGAAATCGATGAAAATATAAAGCAGGCTATGTCAAAAAAAGAGCCGATTTTTTAAATCAGAAAAGGAATAAACACAAGAAGGCTATTCCTCTCGTGTTTTCAACAAAATACAACCCATGCATTAGAAAGATAAAACAATGTATAACCAAGCATTGGCATTTGTTGGAACAAAACGATGTTTGTAAAAATATTTTTGCAAACCAACCATTCATTGCTTTTAAAAAGCATAAAAATTTGGGGGACATATTGACCTCCTCGAAAATAAAATATTTTTATACACACAAAAAAAAGGCAGATCTCTGATGATGGCAAGCCTTATTAAAACGCCAAAACACTAGATTAGTGTAGGGTCGAGATTAGTAATTTACGAATACATGTATCATGTAATCAAATAAAGATTATTAATATACACATTCCTAAATTAAAAGGATCAAAATATCGAATTCAAGAACAATATCCGAAGGAAATAGAGAACAAAAGAAAGATTTTGTATCCAATTGCCAAGACAGCAAAGAAAAACAAAAGTAAAGTGTTAATTGTTAGGGACAATCTATTTATTGATGGAAAATTATACACCCCAAATTCAAATGCGAATTATAGCTCTAACTGTAATGGTGAAAGGTATGTAGAGCGTATCAATGTATCACCCCATTATAAATTTAGGACACAAGAGCATATTTACAATTATGCTGATTCGCGTGAGAGACCTATTGAAACGAATACTTCTGTTCCTGTGATTGGCAAGAAACTTAATTCTATAAGCATGGAGAGACAACACAACAACATGAACTTTTTAAAGTAACTTCGTTTCTAACACTTATAAGTTTAACTGTTAATGTAATCGTCCGGTATATGATTTATACTTTTCTGCAAAACCTCTTGTTTCACCATTGATGTGACTGAGGGTTTAATAAGCTTCTTTTTTTTGTTCTGTTCTGTTCTAAATTAGTGTGTGTTGGAAAACATCGATTTGCGGTATTTGATACACATGTATCATGTTATCATTTGACATATATTAATATTGTACACAATCTTAAATAAGAATTATAAGTCGGTTGTGGTTCATTTGAATGATGATGGAAAACATGGATGTTGGGTGTCAATTTCTTTAATAAACCCTGATGTTGGCGACCCAAACAGAAATATTTTTCAATAAACTATGATCAAATCGCTTTCAACTCGCTTTCAAATCATGAGTTCACGAGTTATTGCCATGATTTGAGAATGATCCATTCAACAACTCGTTAACAACTCGTACCAGGTAAAAGGACATCTATGATCTGTTGACGATTTCTTGGGCACATATGATTTGAAGGCGAGTTATTGAGGTTTAAGAAACTTAAAGCAGTGATTTGCTCATGAGTTCTTAACTTTGGTTATAAGTGAAAACGAGTTGAAAACGATTTGTTAACTTGTTTCATGTGATGGAACGATTTGTTGATGAGTTCTTAACTTTAGTTAAAACTGAAAACGAGTTGAAAGCGATTTGTTAGCATTATTTATGTGATAAAATGATTTGTTCATGATCTGTTGACTTTGTTGGAGACAAGGACATGATCTCAAAGCGATTTCTTTTGAAGCAAAAGTTTGATGTAATAGTAACATGATTTGGTAACGATTTGTTGCAAAAAAAGCTTTTCATTTATTGGTCAACTTTAGTTTAGGTCACTTCCTGTGCATTTTCAAACATATGAAACAATATTCATGCAGCAGGCTAATGTGATTATAAAATGAACTGATATATTTAGTCTTTTATACAAGTTTTTTTTTGTAATGTGTGGCATGGATTATAGTGAAATTCAGTATGTAAGGTAGGTAGATCTTTTGAATTTGTGTAGTACCGCTTTATATCAGAACAAATTGCAGCCCTTTATTATCAGCAGTTAATGTGCATACATAGAGTTTATATTTGAGATATCTGAATGTTTCACTTCTTAGACTAATGTTGAGGAGCAATGAGTATTAAGTAATTGGTATTATATTATATGCTAGAATATGCAGAGAATTAAGTCTAGCTGTTAATTTTAATCATCACAAACAATGTGAGCCACTTAACCTATATGACACTGTTAATGAACATATGTATTTCTGTATTCACATATGTACAAAACTCGAAATTATTTTATTCTATCATATCTACACATCTCTGTGTAACTAAATCATACATAAAATACATAATATATATTGTATGTGTACACATTGTTAATTACCGATTTGAAAACGATCCATTGCATCCCAATAAATTGTGATGGAATCATGGAAACGAGTAGTAACGAGTTGTTACACGATTTGTTAGTGGTTTGAAAACGATCCATTGCATCCCCAATAAATCGGTATGAAATCATGGACACGAGTTGTTCATGAGTTGTTATACGAGTTGGTAACGATTTGAAAGCGATCTGAAGATGATCCATTGCAAAATTTGCATATGTAAATTAACGAGTTGTTGGCTCATTTGCATGTGAAATTTTCTCACCTTCAACTCATGACTAAATCATGATTTGAAGACGAGTTGTTGTAGTGAGTTGTTGCAATATTTTTTTTGTTTGGGGAGCCTTATTAAAACGCCGAAACACTAGATTAGTGTAGGGTCGAGTTTAACAATTTACGAATACATGTATCATGTAATCAAATAAATATTATTAATCATGATACTCATTCCTAAATTAGTGTGTGTTGGAAAACATCGATTTGCGGTATTTGAGACACATCATTTGACATAGATTAATATTGTACACAATTTTAAATAAGAATTATAAGTCGGTTGTGGTTGATTTGAATCACAAAGTGATTTGAATGATGATGGAAAACATGGATGTTGGGTGTTAATTTTTATAATATATTATTTCAAAATGGTCACATGATCTATTTACTGCAGTTCTAAAGTAAGGGATACTATATTGCTTAAATATCTTTTATAAGATATCTTTTATACTATACGAGATATCTTATAAATCTTTTTTTATAAGATATCTCTTATACTTTATAAGATATCTTATAAAGTTTATAAGATATCTTATATTATTCTATAATATATAAATACTAATGGTAAAGTTGCATTGGCATTAAAATGAATAAAAATGGATATTCACTCGATAGAAAGGATATTCACTCCACGAAAAGGATATTCACCGCGGGAAACGTCACGTGCGACATATTTTTAGAAAAAGGGAAATCCCGTATTTATATCGTCCAATCACATTGCTATGTAACATTGTCGCGTGACAACGTCATCGGCATCACTAAAAACAGAATTGCTTCATCTAAAGAAAAGAAGATCAGCGAAATTGATTTCCCATGCATGTAACCATTGTAACCTTCATTCCCCATGTGTGTAACCATTGTAACCCTGATTCCCGTGTATGTGACCATTGTAACCTCCATTCCCCATGCATGTAACCATTGTAACCTTCATTCCTCATGTGTGTAACCATTGTAACCCTGATTTCCGTGTTTGTGACCATTGTAATATACATTCCCCATGCATGTAACCATTGTAACCTTGATTCCCCATGCATGTAACCATTAAAACCTTCATTCCCCATGTGTGTAACCATTGTAACCCTGATTTCCGTGTTGTGACCATTGTAACATTCATTCCCCATGCATGTAGCCATTGTAACCTTGATTCCCCATGCATGTAACCATTGTAACCTTGATTCTCCATACGTGTAACCATTGTAACCTTTATTCCCCATGTGTGTAACCATTGTAACCCTGTTTCCCATGTGTGTAACCATTGTAACCTTGATTTCCCATGCATGTAACCATTGTAACCTTGATTCCCCATGCATGTAACCATTGTAACCTTGATTCTCCATACGTGTAACCATTGTAACCTTTATTCCCCATGTGTGTAACCATTGTAACCCTGTTTCCCATGTGTGTAACCAATGTAACCTTGATTCCCCATGCATGTAACCATTGTAACCTTGATTCCCCATGCATGTAACCATTGTAACCTTGATTCTCCATACGTGTAACCATTGTAACCTTTATTCCCCATGTGTGTAACCATTGTAACCGTGTTTCCCATGTGTGTAACCATTGTAACCTTGATTACCCATGCATGTAACCATTGTAATCTTCATTCCCAATATGTGTTACCATTGTAACCTTGATTCTCCATACGTGTAACCATTGTAACCTCAATTCCCCATGTGTGTAACCATTGTAACCTTGATTCCCAATATGTATGACCATTGTAACCTTGATTCCCAATATGTGTGACCATTGTAACCTTGATTTCCCATGTGTGTAATCATTGTAACCTCGGTTCCCCTATGTGTGTAACCATTGAAACCTTGATTCTTCATGTGTGTAACTATTGTAATTTGCATTTCCCATGCATGTAACCACTGTAACCCTCATTCCATGTGTATGTTACTCTTGTAACCTTCGTTCCCATGTGTGTAACCATTGTAACCTTCATTCCCCATGTGTGTAACCCTTGTAACCTTGATTCCCGATGCATGTTACCCTTAAAACCTGTTTTCTCTATTGTAACCTGTTTTCCCAATGTTTACATTGAGTTCTATTCAAACAAGTACCTTTACACAGTTTTGTAACCAATGTAACCGTATGTAATCATTGACTTAATGAGGGTTACAAAACAAGACCCCTGTAAACTGGTGCACATTTTAGGACATATCATAAAACACATTTAAATGTCTCTGGACATATCTAACGAGAGAGGACTCGTCATTTAATGATATGCAAAATAATCAATAGATTAATAGATAANTGAAATTTTCCAATGAAACGAAACGAATTCAATCGTGATAACGGTTTAACATTGACAGTGACTGAGAACAGTTTATACTTTTAATAGTTTGATATAACGAGAATGCATTAATTGAAAATAAAAGTAAAATTTCCCTTATTTTGTTAAGATCTCCACGAAAATGAAGAAAATGATAAAAAATATCAATCAATTTTAATCAAATCCCCGGGAATCAAATGATCATTTTTGTCATTTCAAATGGACTGGTCAGAAGAAACTTTCCTTTTACAAATTATTTTGTTCAAAATTCCATAAAAATCTGATAAAAGATCACTTGTAAATCTTCATTTTAGACATTACAAATGTACCCGTCATTGCGGAATCTTTACACATTATTTTGTTGAAAATTCCATGAAAATGAAAACTGTAATAAAAAATTACTGAAGAATCTTCATTTCAGTCATTACATATACACCGGTCAGTCTGAAACTTTCCTTTTACATATTTTTTTGTTAGAAATTCCATGAAAATGAAAAAATGTAGAAAAAAAATTACTTATGAATCTTCATTTTAATCATTTCATATACACTGGTCAGTGCAAAACTTTCCTTTTACACATTATTTTCTTAATAATTCCATGGAAATGAAAAAATGTGATAAAAAATTACTTATGAATCTTCATTTTAGTCATTACAAATACACCTTTCCTTTTACATTTTATTTTGTTAAAAATTCCATGAAAATGAGAAATGCAGAAAAAAAGTACTTTTTATTCTTCATTTCAGCCATTACCTATATACCAGTCAGTGCAGAACTTTCCTTTTACAAATTATTTTGATAAAAATTCCATGAAAATGAAAAAATGCGATGAAAAATAAATTACTTATGAATCTTCATTTTAGTCATTACATATACACCGGTCAGTGCAAAACTTTCCTTTTACATATAATTTGGTAAAAATTCCATGAGAATGAAAAAATGTAAAACAAAATTACTTATGAATCTTCATTTTAGTCATTACATATACACCGGTCAATGCGAAACATTCCTTTTACACATTATCTAGTTCCAAATTCCATGAAAATGAAAAAATGTAATAAAAATTACTTATGAATCTTCATTTTAGTCATTATATATGCACCGGTCAGTGCAAAACTTTCCTGTTACACATTATTTTGATAAAAATTCCATGAAAATGAAAAAATGTGATAAAAAATTACTTATGAATTTTCATTTTAGTCATTACATATACACCGGTCAATGCGAAACTTTCCTTTTACACATTATTTTGTTAAAAATTCCATGAAAATGAAATAATGTACATGTAATAAAAAATTACTTATGAATCTTCATTTTAGTCATTACATATACACCGGTCAGTGCAAAACTTTCCTGTTACACATTATTTTGATAAAAATTCCATGAAAATGAAAAAATGTGATAAAAATATACTTATGAATCATCATTTTAGTCATTACAGATACACCAGTCAGTGTCAAACTTTCCTTTCACACATTATTTTGTTAAATATTCGATGAAAATGAAAAAAATGTAATAAAAAACTACTTATGAATCTTCATTTGAGTCAATACATATACACTGGTCAGTGTCAAACTTTCCTTTTACACATTATTTTGTTAAAAATTCCATGAAAATGAAAAAAATGTGAAAAAAATTACCTATGAATCTTCATTTTAGTCATTACATATACACCGGTCAATGCAAACATTCCTTTTACACATTATTTTGTTAAAAATTCCATGAAAATGAAAAATGTGATAAAAATTTACTAATGAATCTTCATTTTAGTCATTACCAAGGATGTATATTTAGAAGGATAAGCATCTCGTGATAATCTGGAAATATAGTTTTCCAGTCGTTCCGTCCCCAAGTAGTTCCGTCCCCAGTCGTTCCGTCCCCAGTAGTTCCGGCCTCAAGTAGATCCGGCCCCAATGTGAAAGTAGTTCCGGTCCATATATTAATGTGATTATCTAAACAAACAAGTTGCATGACTCTGCTTGTATATTAATCAATCAATTAATAAATTAGACTGATTAGCTCATACTAGTATATGAAGAAGCCAATTCAAAACGGTTGTTTCCTTAAACAAGGGTGATCTAAGGGCATTAAAATGGTCGAAGAAATAATTGACTTATTAACGAGTTAATTAAATCGTTAGTTACTTTGATGTTTCTCTTGAATACAAAATTTCTTTGAAGATGAAGTTGTATTATTTCAAGTTCAAATTGCCTTAATCTACCCGCGAAGTAGGCACCCGTGCTACTAACTGGAGATGCGGTGTAAGAAGTACCAGTCTTTGGTGCAAGGCTACAGTTGTGCAATGAGGTATGAGTAAAACCAATTGTTGAAGGCCTCATAGTGACTTCAAGATGAAGAACAAAAATAAAACGTTGTTCCATTCTTTGGTTTAAAATTTATTTCTAGAGATTTTGTCTCATTTGGTTAAACCAAGCAGGAATGGGTGCCAAATGACGATATGTTTTTTTTTCGCAAAATACGATAAATAATTTCTCGAATCATGCTAATATATTTATGATGATTAACTGTAAATTTTTTACCCATTTGACGTGTAACAATAGTTGAACAGAAACATTTTTAAAAACGGTTAACGATAAAAGACATTCATACCCTCACAATGGGAAAATATATCGGGGACGGATCGACTTTGGGGCCGGAACTACTGGGGACGGAACGACTGTGGCCGGAACTACTTGGGGACGGAACTACTTGGGGACGGACTGGTTTGGGGACGGAACGATTTGATACCGAAATATATCGAGAGGCGTGAGATTTGTCACTTTGGGACCCTCTCTTTGCAGTCTTGTAACAACGGAAATATAATAATGATTGTCATTAAAATTGTTCTGCGAGTACAGTAGATGTTAAACTTCAGGAGAATATTCAATTTATGAAATTCAAAGTCGTGGTGCATGTAAACCGATGAAAACCGGAAGTGGAAAAAAAATCAACAAAAATGTTTTGATTACAAATTTCAATCATGTGTATCGAAGAAACTTCTTGCTGTAATGTAAAGAAATTTACTCTACGGATGTAAAAATCATTCAGCTTTCAGGAAAGCATAATTTTTATTAATATCCATAATAAACTTTTTAAGAAGATAGCTCGAAAATGAATGCATACCATACGCTTCGCTATAAATATTAAATTGCAACATGGGTTGTGGACGAGTTTCCTATCCTTCTAAATATACGTCCTTGTCATTACATATACACCGGTCAGTGCCAAACTTTCCTTTTACACATTATTCTGTTAAAAATCCCATGAAAATGAAAAAATGTAATAAAAAATTACTTATGAATCTTCATTTAAGTCATTACATATATACTATTAGTAGTAATACATCAGTAGAAGGCGTTGTCCCCAGACTACCGCTGTGAATCAAGCGAGATTTCGTGCGAGTAGCTAAAAATTTATGGCCAGAAAATAAATGTTGCATTATGGGTACAGTTAATATATGCAAAATCCACGGGGCAACTTATATTCGCTGTGTGGCAGGCTCTACCCCGTCAGTTTTCAGATGAATGTGATAACTGATTACAGATTAATGACAGATACTACAACATAGATACTTATATGCATACAACATAAACGGTTAAATCAGAACTTAGTAGAAAATCTAATAAAAACAAAAAACAAAAAGAAAAAAAAAACTGTCCAATATAGCAAGTTTTGTTTTATTTAGAAAAAGTAGATTGAATTACGGACAGTAATGTTTACATGTAGTAAGAATGCATTTTTCTCTCTTCGTTTTTTGCTTATCAATATACCGACATTAAGATTATGGATAATATCCATGAACTACTTTTGGGGAAGTTGTTGAAATAACTACATATTTTATATTAATGGAATAAAATGCGCAACAATGATTTATAAAGGAATGGATCCTGGCAATATACATCTACTTTTATTATAAAATAGTAGGGTCGCATCATGAGATTGTCTCGACAAATAATTTGAATATTATTTTTTTTCTTCCTGCCGCAATTGCTTACACATGAATTATAGTATAAACAAATGGTAACATGACCAGTGGCACTGCTCTGCAGTTTCAATTTCACTACTCCGGATTCTTTCGAATGACCGTATACTCTATTATTTTCTCGGAAATCCATATCCCAACATTATACAGTCAACAAAAATTAAAAAAGTGTTTAAATATGGTGTAAAAGGATATTTTTTTTTTCATTTTCTAATCTTCATATCGATCTTGATATTATGATTATAATAAGATATTTTTGTATTGTCGGAGAGAATGGTGGATTGAACAGTGTTGACATTTCTAATTTTCACATGTTCGAACTTTAATGATTATTCAACTGTGATTGATTAACAAGTACTTGCTTTTATGATAACACTTTTACCCATCATTCCATACTATACGAACGAGATTGGGGGGAACCCCCCCGTAGACGATTTTACTGATAACGGCATAATCTGGGGACAACGCCGTCACAATACATATTGAACGAGTTGCAGACTTCTACTAATAATGGACTTCTGATACCGGTCAGTGCGAAACTTTCCTGTTACACATTAATTTGATAAAAATTCCATGAAAATGAAAAAAATGTGATATAAAATTACTTATGAATCTTCATTTTAGTCATTACATATACACAGGTCAGTGCGAAACTTTCCTTTTGCATATTATTTTGTTAAAAATTCCATGAAAATGAAAAAATGTTAAAAAAAATTACTTATGAATCTTCATTTAAATACGTTTTATATGTCTCTGTCATAACCAATTAGTTAAAAAAAAATACAAAATTGACAAATTGATACCTTTGGAATTTCTTTTAAAATCTCACTCTTCTAGAGTGTGATATACTGAACCCACCTTGTCCGTCCATTGGTTGGAAATTATTTCTGTGACATTTTTCTGAGCTTCTACGAGAAGGATTCATTTCAAAATTTGTATGCAGTCTTTATATGGTTAGTTGTTAGGAACGTCAAAATGCGGACTTAGTTACGAAATGTAGTGAAAACATGAATTTTGCGTCACATTTTTCTAAGCTTCTACAAGAGGGATTGATTTCAAAATTGGTACACAGCCTTTATATGGTTAGTTGTTAGGAAGGTCTTATTTTTAGTTCTGTCAGATATGTACATGCTGTTTGACGATCTGTGGAACTAGTTACGAAATCTAGTGAAAACATTGCATTTTTCTCAGCTTCTATATGAGGGATTGATTTTTTTATGCAGCCTCTATATGTTAGGAACATCGTATTTTAAGTCCTGTCAGATATGGACTTCCTCTTGGATGAAATGTGGCTTTATGTATGAAATGTAGTGAAACATGAATTTTCGTCTCATTTTTCTCAGCTTCTACAACGGGATTAATTTCAAAATTTTCAAAATTGGTATGAAGCCTCTATATAATGAGTTGTAAGGAACAGTGTATTTTGAGTCCTGTCAGATGCGTACTTGCTATTTTTGGAAACATGGACTTGGTTACGAAGTGTTGTGAAAACATGAATTTTAATCCAGGGTTCAACGAGTGTGGGTATACCTGGTTGCCATTTGGCGACAGTTCTTGCATCTAAATTAAATGTCCCCATCAAAACAGAAATGTCATGATCAACTATGTTCTTAAGTTCAGCATTACAGTTATCATGTTCTTGTGGAGTTGATAAAGATTCCAAGAAATCTTACCACCCTTGTAAAATTTCACCCTCATTGGTTAAAACAGTATCACCTACAATAGGTGACATGGTGTGTGACATGATAGACAGCGATGATGGACCATGTTGAAAACCAACAACTTCATAAAAGCTTTTATTGTCATTTTCATGACCTTGCCCTTGAGTAGCGAATGAGTTGAGAGATGTTTACACCATATGCTTGCTTTGAATGAATGTTGCTACAAGAGATGGAAGTTGACATATAAAAAGTGAAGTCGTGGCATTTGTCATACAACCTTTTTTGTAGTGCACTTCGTATCAATTTCAAGATGAAAATTGTGTTCGATTAGTCTTCAGGTCAAACAACATGGCCACTGTTACTAAAAATAGAACATAGAGTTAAATTGATGTTTGTTGCAATTAATTCAAAAACCGTTTCAGATATCAAAAATCTAATAGGTATAAAATGATCAGAATATCAATATCTATCTGACTGGCAATTTTGAAGAAAATTCGAAAACCCGTCTTGAGGTTATTGCCCTTTTCCGTAAAATTTTCAAAATTTGATTTTATTTTGGATCGTAACAACTATAATAGATAGAAGACAACTCGGAATTACAAAAATGTTCAGCATACCAAGATCTACCCATCTTGAGGAAATTTTGCAGTTATTGTTCCTTGTTTGCCAAATTTTTTTGGCAAGTTTATACACCGTCCATCAACAATTTCAAAAATGTTCTCGAAAACCACTGGGCCAGTTGAAACCAAACCTGGATGGGTTCATCACCAGGGCATGGTGAGTCAACAGTGTGTTCGATTAGTCTTCAAGTCAAACAACATGGCTGCTGTCACTAAAAATAGAAAATAGGGGTAAAAGAACAACGGCAGTAGGATAGCAAAGGAAAAAAGTAATGGAATTTACAAAATTCGAAGCCCAAAGACATGGGCTTTTGTATATTTTATTTTCGCACCAGCAGATGGCAGTGAGTGGTATGTATATAGGTCTTTAGTGCTCACATGTCCACGTGAACTCCAGGTTAGTCAACCTGCGTTAAGGCCAGGGAACTTGGGAAGGCAATGCTCACATAAAATGCAAGGTGCATATCTGTTAAATGCTACTCTTCACGTCGTATATAACTTGTTTATATATTTGACGGTTCTCCTGGCAGAGGAGGAAGTTACTTGAACAGAACAGAACACGAAAACGAAAACACAGAAAACAATGACAATAGACAGATACAAAGCACAGAAATAGAAATCACAACATTCAAAACGAAGGCACTCACAGTGTGAACTCCAGTGAAACTGAGAGTGACATTAGGTGCTCCGGAAGGGTAAGCATGTCCTGCTCTGTTAACAGCACCTGTCACACTGTAAGTGAGTCAATCTAGGAAAATGTCAAAATCGGTAGTCAAATCCGGGAAGACGTGAATCTAGCTGAAAATGTCCACTTTCATTTGGGACATTGACACGTTATATCTGACAATGATGTTATGGTGACGGCCATAGAAATTCCTGAGGGATAAAATTGGCACAGGTTGAACAAATACCTGACAAAGCACTTTTTGGGACAGTGTTTTTGCTCTGTTAAAAAAATCACTGTACAAACTACACACTCGACATTAACGAATCAGTTGTGAAATGTACACTCCATAGGCTGGAGAGGTAGGTATAATGCTGCTAAGAAAAGGAAAGTTCACAATTGGAAATTACTGCGGATAACCTCTGACTTTCCCCCTATTTATCTTGCAGAATATAAAGATAGTTACCTGTCTTTACAGGTAAATTGTTTGTTCACACTTCCCATTAATACAACAACTTTCAATTCATGTCTGAAGAGTTTCATCGTCTAGGAAAAGTCTATCAAACTGATTAAATGAGTTCAATGAGATTACGTTGATTGGTACAGAAAGAAAACTTGACAAAACCAATGAGTGATTCTTATGCGTGGTATCAAACTTTTTTTCCAGAGTTTATTAATTGATTCATGAAGAATCACTTGTAAATGAAGGTAGGGACATACATGTCTGAAGAAGGGAAAAAAGTTAAGTCCCAAACAAATGGAAATAGTATTCACTGAACAAAACCTAGTCCTGGCTTAATTTAAAAAAAGAAGAAAAGATGCTCCCTAATACATTGACTGTCAAATTTCAGAACATAGAAAATTTTGTAGTTTTCCAAATAATAATTAGGTTTTAAAATTAATGATAAATATAATGAAATATCTGTTTCCATAATCTACAACTAGTTATATGTATATTTTTGAAATAAAATATTCACCCTAAAAAGTTTGATACAATCCCCAATTTGACTCATCACTTTAATCCTTTTGAAGTCATTTTGAAGACATGCTTACCCTTCCGGAGCACCTGATGTCACTCCCGGTTTTCATGGGAGTTCACACTATGAGTGCCTTAGTTCTTAATGTTATCTTTTTATTTCCGTGCACTGTAGCTGTCTCACGTCATTGTTTTGTCTTTGTTTTTATCTGTTACCGTTTCTGCCATGTCTTTGGACTTCGATTTTTGTAGTCATCGCTTCCCTTGTTCCTTCGGTATTCTACTGCCGTTGTTTTTTAATCAGCTTGATAGATTTTTCCTTGAGGATGACACTCTTCAGGCATGAATGAAAGTTGTTGTAACAATAGGAAGTGTGAAAAACAGTTTACCTGTAAAAACAGGTAACGATCTTGATATTCTGCAAGAGAAATATGGGGAATGTCAGATGTTATCCACAGTAAAATCATTACGCTTGTCATATAGCTTGATCTCAACCATCTTCGTCAATATACAACAACAGATCTAGGTACGAAGCTGAAGTAGGTGTATCAGTTGTTTCTTCACTTTCAAGCTCATTGTGATAGATTGGTAAATTGAGTTTTTTTTCGCAAATAACTCAAAACCGTTACAGATATAAAAAATCTAACGGGGAAAAATAATAAGCATAGCAAGATCTACCTGCCTGGCTATTTTGGAAGAAAATCCGAAAATCCGTCTTGGAGTAATAGCCCCTTTCCGTAAAATTTTCAAAATTTGATATTTTTATTTGTGATTGGAACAACTATAACAGATAGAAGCAAAAAAATTTCAGCATAGCAAGATCTACCCGTTTGAAAATTTTGAAGTTATTGCCCTTTTCATTTGTCAAATTTTTAAAGTTTATACATCGTCCATCAACAATCTAAAAAATCTTCTCTTAAACAGCTGGGGCAATTATAACCAAAATTTGCCTGAATCATCACAGGAGTATGCAGTTTCAAAAATGTGTGCGATTAGTCCCAAGACCAAACAACATGGCTGCTGTTACTAAAAATATAACCCAGGGGTAAATTGCTGTTTTTCTTTTTTGCAAATAACTCAAAAATTATTACAGATATAAAAAATCTGACATCTTGTAAAAATGATCAGCAAAGCAAGATCTATACCTGCTCTACAATTTTGAAGAAAATCCGAAACCTGTATTGGAATTATTGCCCCTTTTCCGTAGAATTTTCAAAATTTTAGTATTTAAAAAAAATTTTTTATTAGAAAAACTATAACCAATAAAAGTCAACTTAAAATTGCAAAAATGTTCAGCATAGAAAGAGTTGCCCCCTCCGGAAATTTGAAGGAAATCTAAGTACTCATGCTGGAGTTACTGCCCTTTATTTTTTTTCAGATTTTCGTAATTCTATACATTTTGTCTTATATTTCAAAAACAATTAAGATAGAGGTAAAGATTGAACACAAAAGTGTTTAGCTTATCAAGAAGTACAATTTCTGCATATGTTCAAAAGGTTCGCATATCATCTAAGATGGCGACATCCGGGGAACATAGAATAACATAAGACTTTATAGTAACATGTTGAAAATAGTTTCATACACCAAGTTGATATATAACTAGGCATGGTAACATGACGGTCATCAAACAAATGTATAATTTTAGAACCAATCTACCGATCTTAGTTTAACATTGGACCCTATGGGATAATATTCTTGATTTTTTTATAAATCAAATTGATATTAACTAGGCATGATAACACAATGATCATCTACCAAATTTTATATATTTGTTTTGTTCACAAATACAAAATGGCATCCACCAGGGAAAATAATTAAACATAGGACCCTATGGGAAAATGTTTTAAATTGTAAATTCTTGAAAACCATTCGATACATCAAATTGTATTAACTAGGCATTATGACATGCCAGTAATCTGCCAGAGGAATGATTTTACTACCAATAGGCTGTCACATCATTCATTTAACCCTATGCAAAAATCTTATTTGATCAATAGCAACCAGGTGAGCGATACAGGCTCACATATGAGCCTCTGGTTTATCTTTATTTTGAAAAAGCCCTTCAACGAATTTAGCCTCATACAATTGGAGAAACAGAGAAATAGAAACGATAGTTTGTTGAAAAACAAGTCCTCCAAACTAGACAAATATAATGTTGATCAGAAACTCTTCCTCTGTTATTTTTTTCTCAGATTCAGAGTCGTATTTCACAAGGTATGCTTTTTCTCTACCCATTACAATGTAATTTTATTTTCGTTCACCCTTCTTACAGGACAAACATAAATGAATTAAAAATTTCGGCCAAGATTACAGTTGTTCATGAGGAATGGAGTGTTTCGAAAGTAAAAAGTTTTATGCTGTTACATTGTGATAATAATCTTCTGAGTTTTTCAATAACCACATTTCATAAACCCCACTTCTGGAAAAGTAAGTGTCACAATCGTTTTGAAGGCCTCTTGAATAAGGTTAACAACTTAGAAGTGTGTTTTGTAAAACCTTTCCCATGTCTAGCAATGTATCGTTGTTTGTGAGGGAATTGTGTAATTATGGTTCGCTGGACCAAAAGGGGAGATCAATGTCTCCATCCTTGGCCGAACTGTCAAAGAAAAGAAAACATATTTATGGTTCTGTAATATCTTATCAACAGATAACTAAATTGGTAGAAACAAATGTCTTCTTCTACATCTGTGTGTTCTTTCAAGGTGTTGACTAACTTATGTTGAGCAAGATCGACCAAGCACTACTGGGTTATGAAATCAAAATGGAAAGAATGCTGTAATTATTAGTACCATAACAGACATCTTAAACGAACAACCACACAATGTACAAGGAACAGCGATCTCAGAACCGTAATATTATGAACTGATGAGGATACTAGCATTAATATTAAATATTTAATTAAATGTCACGGACAAAGGATATTTTACTGTAGTTCTAGTTGATGTTACTTAATTTTCAGACACATGGTAAATCGTGTCAAATATTTCAGTCTTTGTAAAATGTTTATGCCATATATGATATCGAAGGAGTAACAGTATCATTTTCGCTGGGTCTTTCACATTTACTATTATTATCACTTATGTCGTTTGGCATTGGTCCCTCCTTCCCTGCTATGTCATAAATATTTATTTCAGCTTCTTCATTTGTCTTTTCTATACCCGTATTGATTGACATTTCATCTGCTACTATGCTGGCACCGTTGTCTCTCTCTGATAATATCATTTTTCGGTAAGGAATCACTCATTTCTTCAGTCTTTTCGTCACTCAAATCGTTCGGTTTCCAGATGAATTTCATTGTCTATAGTTTCACCAGTAATATCGGTAACGTGGATATCCGTCACTTGTTGTATATCATCCAGATTTGATTCTACAGCACGATTAACTTCGTCATAATTGTTTATTTTAGGTACTTCCTGTGTTTTGCTGTTTTCGGGAATATTTGTCTCGTCAGCATCTGCCAGTGTGAGCTCTAAGGCTTCTTTTTCATCATGCGAGTTTTCTACCTGTTCTTCTGTTGAATTTTGAAGCATTTTATCCGATAAAACTGGATAAATGTGACCATTTTCCAGGGTTACAACTTTTGGCATCTTTATAGAATCAAGAATCAACGGAGGCGCTGTCTTTATTTGTTCAAGAAGCTACAATAAAAAAGGTTAATTATTAATAATTTCGACCAATGTTTTGTAAGACTGCGTGAGAAGTATTCTGTCACCACAGCAGATGTTTGCACGTTAAAGTGAATTTTTCGCCTCTTACAGCCTTTTTGCTTAATATTGGCTTTGGCTGCTAGCTTGTTCTGGAACAGTAGGCTTAGCGACCTTTTAATATGTTTTATTTGGAGGACAATATAGAGCTTTGGATTTCCCCTCTTTAGAACTAAAGACTCTCTGCCTGATTCTTGTCTTACGTTTGGGAATTGTTTTACTTTTTGAAGTATGCATACTAATGTAAATATATTATTTTCCTCCAGCAGTACACGATACAAAGGCAACGCAAAATTATAGCAAACAAGTCAAACAAGGAGAACACAACAAGAAACAATACTGAACACTGCATTATTAGTGTGAATTACCGTCATAAGTAAGGGATCGGTTTGATTTGAATGAAATTCTCCTGGATAAACATGTAAAATCTATACTCAATTGCTTGAACTGTTTGACAAGCAGTAGATCTTACTTCAAATGCATAATGTACATTTTAGCTCCAATAATATCATAATTCTGAATAAAATTTTAAGAACAAACATCTTTTCAAGTCTTATTTTCCAAAATTTGGTAAAATGTTTGAAACAAAAATTTTATGAAAATGGGGTAATAACAATTACCGAAGATACTTGTCAAGAGCCCAACTCCATGAGACAATAAGACATATCAGGTGGAAGCCTGTTCAAAGAGGGACTTTTTACCTACGTTCAAGCCCGTCAGAACCCGCTTATATATATATACGATAAATAAAAAAGTTCTTCAATAGATATCACTATCTTGTGGAAAAATTTGAAGTTTTGGTCCGAACTCTGATTCAAGATTCTTTTTTCACTTAGTACTGGGATGACCATTTCATTTTACTGTCACGACCTTTCAATGCCAGTTGCTGTTGAGTTACTACCGGACACTACCGCAATCAAAGGGGAGGTTCGGTGAGATATAAAACAGGTTTAATCTACAATTTCTTTTGAAATACCTGTACATGTACCAAGTCAGGACCATTGCGGTCGACAATTTTGCCAGTGGTTTGACGTCGGCTCTTGACCACTCTGTTATTATATAATTTTGTTATTATCCCAATTGTACTAGTGCTTTTATTTGAGAGTTTGTTTTACACGAATTACATGAATGTTCTTTTTATTACCTGGAGTCGTTCCTTTTCCTTTTTAATTGCAGGAACAGGTGGAAACAAACACATACAAAAATTTTGCCAAAAATGTAATAATAAATTGTCATCTACTTTGTCTGCCGGACCTATAAATAAAAAAATTAAGGGCCTATGTCAAAACTGAATGAATGAAATTCAAACAATTGATTCATTATAATAACTTTAGACTTGAAATACTTTTCGATTTACAGTTTTATAAATATTTGATTTTATCTGCACTGAAGAGACATTTTCAGCATTGGCGTATAAGCACAGAACTAAAATTTACTGACAGCCACTTCGGTACTTTGTGATTCAATAATGTTACTAACAAACCGAACATATTTTGTTGTCGTTAACCATTTATTGTCCATGTTTTGCTTGGAGTATACATGTATACATAAATTTGTATGTTAGTAAATCAAAATTTTGGAATTTGATGGCTTAGATTTAGGAGATAACCACACTGTATTTTAGGATCTGTGGGGGTAAATCGTAGATTTTACTGTCGCAAACTGAGTTTTCCGGCGATGCGTTATCGGAGCCGGAAAACGGATGTTTGCGACAGTAAAATCTTAGATTTAGCCCTGAAGATCCTAAAATACAGATTGGTTATCTCTATTCTAATGCACCCCCAAAAACACATTCAAAATCGATTCTAAAATCACAGGAATTTCGGTATGCGTCTGCACAATTACGTTGCTATTTGTTCCGACGGTAAATCATTGATTTTATCCCCTCTTAATTCTGACGGCATCCAATCAAAATTAGCGTAACAAACAAAGGTGCATTAGAATTGGATATTGGCATGATGAAAAAAAAAGTAAATATACCGCAATAGGATTAGACTCTACAAATGTATTACTTGATCGTGGTCTGGACGAAGTTTTTAGTCTTTATTTTCCCATTGAAAAAAGAACTATGCTTAGATGTAAACATAATTTATAAAAACGCAGAAAATTCCAGGAGCATCTTAGTGTATTGCTGCCTTACATTAGTGTTTTGTCGAAATGGCCATATGCAGAAACTAAATTTGCAGTAACTTCGGTATTTTCTGTTTTTATTTATTAAAGAAATGCACTACTGCACTAAGTCTCAGATTTCCGTCATCGTGCATTTGTCCAGAAAATACTGACTGAAAATTTGTACCCTAACATATCAAAAAGTTCAATTTTCATCCATAAAACGTTAGAGTTCAGTTCCAGTAGACATCTTTCTTCTTTCCTAAACCAATTATCAGCTAGCTATACAGTTACACCATAGTATGAAAATGTTATTTCTGTTGAAAAATTAACGCAATATAATTTTGAATGAAATCCTATAAATGTGCACAGAACTAAAACTTACTGACAGTCACTTTGGTATTTTATGATTCAACAATGTTACTTACTAACCGAACATACTTTCTTGTCGTAAACCCTAAATTTTTCATGTTTTGCTTGGGATGAATACATTAGTTTGTTTAAATCAAAATTTTGGTATTTGATGGCTTAGAATTTGGGTGTTGGCATGATGAAAAAACAAGAGGCTCAGAGTCTGAGCCTGTATCGCTCAACTGACAAAATACTTCTCTGCCATGCATGAACAAAAATGACGTTTTTTACTAACGAGGTCTAATGTTTAGCGATGTTCTCCATTTGCACCAATGTGTTTTGTCCTATTGAAATGAGTAGACTTTGATAAGCATTCCAATACAGTTTAGTTAAATTTTTTTCAACAGTTTCAGGGAAGATGATGAAAGTGTGATTATTCCCATAAAGTCCAGTGTAAAACCTACGTTCCACGCTGGCTGCCATGTTTTTTTTTGTCAAAACACAACAAAATGATCAATCTTTGTAAATGACCTTAAGTTCATCATTCCCATAAAGTATGATTAAATTTGCTACAGCGGTTTCAAGAAAGAAGAAGAGAAGAAGATGAAAATGTGATTTTCCCAAAGGGTCCAATCTTAAACTATGTTCTGTGCTGGTAGTCATGTTTTTCATTCGATCGGAGAGAAATGAGCAATCTCTGTAAAGGACCTTTAGTACATCAGTCCTGTAAAGATTTCGGTTGAATTTGCTTTAGCGGTTTCAGAGGAGAAGATGAAAATGGGATTTTCCAATAGGGTCCAATGTTAAACTATGTTCCGTGCTGGCGGCCAGTGCAAAACTTTTCTTTTATACATTAGTTTTTTTTAAATTCCATTACATGTATATCTAAAAATGAATAATTAAAACTTAGTCATTACAAATGCACCGATCAGGGAGAAATTTTCCCTTTACACATTATTTTGTTTAAACTCGATGAAAATGGCAAATATTGATGAATAACACCCGTCAATGCAGCAGTTCCTTTCAACCTTAATTTTATTAAAGACTCCATGAAAACATATGTCTCTGATGAAAATGAAAAAAATATGATAGGCAATTATTTATTAATAGCAAAAAGATTGATCTGTTGCGATGATGTACCGATCGTGTATACACTGAGTGAAACGAATCTATATTTTGCAAAATCTTTAACCCGAGACATCACGTGATATATGAACGAATCTGGACGCGAGTTGGACGAATAGGGATCTCGTCATCCGTCACGTTTCACGTCAGTTGACGGGTTGCACATTGACGCCAATAAGGCACTTAGTCGAGTCGCATCTATAGAAATTAAATGCCATTCACGTAAATAAGGAAATTTTCAATACGCACTTCGACCCCAGTGATAAAGACGTGATATAAATATATGCTTTATGATACAGAACAACAATAAAATCTTTCCATTGCTTGGTTCTACCATGAATTTGAAGAGACTTTGTCTCATGTACATTTACTCCATATCCTTTCCTTGTTTATCACGGTACAAGGATTCATTTCGCATGAAAAGTTATCATTACGATGTTATAAGGAAAATAAACAGTGTTTCGGCGCCCTTTGCGGGACATTTGTGACGATGCACATGACTTATGTTATATCTTTTTCTAATATGTTTAGAAAGTCGGGCATATTGGATAAGAGTTTACGTTATTGTGAATGTTATGAGTCTGCTTTTGTGCAGTGGCCTCCAAGTGTGTCGATGTATTACGACGTTTTATATCAAAACTTTGTATATACAGGCTTTGGAAATAATCATATATGTCTTAAGGATGTATTCTTGTATATCTTTATTCTCATAAACCAATGAGCATACAAAGGTTGCAGAGTAAGAGAGAGACATGTACACATATAACAAGTAAATAACAAGCATGACAATATATTATAATAATAAGTCACGATAAATAATAAAATTTATACGTAAATTCTGTTTTTTGATATTTAATAAGTAAGAGACAGGTTTTCAAGGAGAACTTACTGCAGTGTTCACAATGATAATAAATGTAGATAATTTTCGGAGAGTTTCGGGTTTTTTGCAATTGAAGGGAGAAGAAAATTTCATGACATTTGGCCTTTTGAAAAACATGTTAGGTATTAGTCTTTTTCTGTCTTGCTCAAAAAAGGGACACTGTAGGATATAATGAAATTCGTCACCCAGTTCACGCAAATGACAAAGTTGACACAATCGATCAGATCTATTTATATTTGTCCAGCGACCAGTCTCTATGGGTAACTTATGGTTGGATAATCTGAATTTACACAATTGGTTTAAGTTTTTGTTATTTAAGACTTCTAGAAAATTTTCGAATTTGAAATCTGTCTTAAATAGTCTATAGCACAGGGCTTTTGGCGAGTTTTCCATACTAGCGGACCATGTTTGCTTAAATTGGTCCGTCAATCTTAGTTTGATGCTTTCGAGCAGCCATTTGTCATTTACAAAATTTTGTGTTTGCCATATAATTGAAAAGCCACATTCATCAAGTATCGATTTAATAAACTTTAGCCATTGAACATCAGCTGTTTGGTTGAATTTCGAATACATTAGCCTGTAAATCATAACTGATAATTTTGATTGCTTCCCAGAGATTAGCTTTGCCCAAAAAGAAATCATACGATATTTTATATTCAAAAGTAATGGGAATCTGCCGAGCTCTCCATACAGCATAAAATTTGGTGTGGAAGACTTCAAATTCAATAAAAGTTTACAGAATTTCATATGGACCTTTTCCAAAACATCAATATTTTCAAAACCCCACACTTCAGAACCATACAATAACATAGGCATGATAATTTTATCAAATAAGTCGAGCTGGCAGCTAATTGATAAGTGATTTGTTCTTCCTTTTCTCAGAATATCGTACATCGCTTTTGTGGTTTTTTTCAACAAGATTATTTTTGTTTTTCTTAAAAGATCCAGTTTTTTGGAAGATAACCCCAAGATATGTAAAGTCGCTGACTATTTCTAACTCTTTATTATCAAATTCAAACTTCAAGTTACTCGGGAGTCTACCTTTTGAAAATACCATAATTTTAGTTTTATTAATATTAACTTTAAGTTTCCATATATCGCAATATTCCTTGAAAAATTCAAGTTCAGATTGTAACCCCTCGGCAGTTTCTGCCATTAAAACAGTATCATCGGCATATAAGACGATGAAAATTTTCACGAAAACGTTTAATTCATTTTCAAAATCTGATGTAATCGAATCAAGACCTGCAATGTTTTTGTCAGCAAGAAATTTCTCTACATCATTTAAATAGATGGCAAATAAAAAAGGTGACAAGTTTTCTCCTTGTCTTACTCCATTTAGACAAGGGAAAAAATCAGAAGCGGAACCATTATGCACAATTCTTGATTTTATATTTTTGTACATGTTTTTAATGACATCGTACATTTTTCCATTAATGTTGTACAAAAGCAGTTTAAACCAAAGACCATCACGCCACACACTATCGAAGGCTTTTTCAAAATCTATAAACGTACAAAAAAGTTTCTTCTTTTTTAGTTTTAGTAATTCAAGAAGGCCATATAAAACAAATATGTTATCAATGGTTGAATATTTTTTTCGAAAGCCAGTCTGATTTTCTTGAATAACCAAAAATTCGTCAGAAAAGGAATTTAATCTATTATTTAGAACTGAAGTGAAGAGTTTACCAAAACAACTAAGTATCGTGATTGGTCTGTAATTTTTAGGATCCATTGGTGATCCTTCATTTTTGTAAAAAGGCAAGATATTTCCCGAGAGCCATGTTTCTGGTATTACTCCAGAGTCGAAAATTTAGTTAAAAAAGTCGACATACAAAGGCACAAATATATCCATAGTAGATTTGATAAATTCGTTTATGATTAAATCGTCCCCGCATGCCTTGTCGTTACTTAGTTTCTTTATACAATTACAGTCATTTTAGAGTTAGCGCGACCAGTCTGACTAGTAGACAAGAAAAAAGACTTCTACTTTACCGAGTATGCTAATGATGATTTATCATTTGTTTTTGTCCTTTATTTAACATCAATAGAAACTTATTTAGTAACGCTTCATATGCCACAAAACTGTCGCGTTTGGTTTACTAATCCAATCAAGCTATTGTGAATGTAATTAAAGACCATGTTATGACTAGAGGGAACATCCAAATTATTTAAGGAATATCTAAAATTTTTGNCTTTTGGGTTCTTGGATCTCATGTTTTTTAATTTATTTTTCATATTACGTCTATGTTTTCTAATAGAGATGTCCATTTGTTTTTTATATTTTTTTTCAGATTCTTTAAGTTTGCGTCTTGAGACCTCGGTATTCCATTGCTTTCTACGTCGTTTCATTTTTCTATAATTTTTTCTTGCAAAATGGCAATCCTGATCAAACCACTCTTTTTTCAATTTAGTGGTTGGTTTCTTTTTATTTTCACTTTTGCATACATAAGATCCAAAGGTTTC